>PTEX01000038.1:1098042-1175195 GCA_003342815.1 Eudromia elegans | reverse complement strand
CTAGTTCTAATTCCAAGCGGGCCTTGGCCTTCCTCGTCGCACTCCTGCATTCCCTGACAACATTCCTCCCTTAATTTAACTTAACTGTGTGTATGTGCAAACATGCATCAATTGTAAAGTTATACATGCATATGGAGGCACTGACTTAGAAAGATCTGTTGCAAACTTCTTGATTGTTTTCTTCTGTTTGTTCTCTTTGAGGAAATTCTGCTTAACCTGCTTTTCCCTTTCCGCTGTGGTAGAGCTCAGCCACAGCTGGAGTGAATGTACTTTTCATATAGATATGTGTATATATATATATATATATATATATATATATATATAGGGGGGGGTGTGCGTGTGTGTGCCAGAGCCCTGGAACAGGCTTCCCAGAGAGGTTGTGGAGTCTCCTTCTCTGGAGATCTTCCAAACCCATTTGGATGCCACCCTGTGCCACGTGCTCTGGATGTCCCTGCTGGAGCAGGGGGGTTGGACTAGATGATTTCTAAAGGTACCTTCCAACCTCAAGCATCCTGTGATTCTGTATATATATATGTTTGCGCTATTAGATATATTAAGTATTTGGTAAACTCTGTGACATTTTTGTTCACTCTGCAGCCAGATGATTGACTCAAGAACACTATGATGAACACAGGGCTAGAAGACCCAGGCCAGGAAAACATCCTGCAAGTCTTCGAGGCTGGTCTCCACTCCCCTTAGCCATATCACAGAACCCCATTAATGACATTTACTGAGATCTACCTTACATGCATTCAGCTCTTGTATTCCAGTGCTCCATTTCTCTTCTATCAACGTTATCTTCCCCCTTTTGCCTTTTGCCCTCTCCCTCATGATTATAAAAAGCAATCAGATCTTTCTCAGACTTTATTTTGCTAGGCTAAGCCAACCAAGCCTTTTATATCTTCTCTTGTGAGACAGCTCTTCAGTATTCCGGTGCCCTAAACAGTCTTTCTCTGTAACTGTCCCAGCTTCTGTTCATCTTCTTGAATAAAAGTCACTTACTACACAAGATGCATTTGCTCTGTCTGTGACCTAAAATAGCACTAATATTTTCCCTACCTCCACTGGAAACACCTCCACAATGCATCATACCTGCCTTCTTTATGGTGGGAAACTGCTAGTTCTCACCATAAGAGTGAGGGCAATTACTTCATGCAGATGTTCTCCTTATTTTGAGCTGCACATTGCAGGATGACACTGGGTACACACACACAAAACATTTGTAAAATCACTTACTGCAGTATATCATCTCAATCCATAATGTTCTGACAAGGTAAAAATAGGAGAAAAATTATCTCTACCCTTTACTTTGTGATATGAAATACTAAATCCAAAACACCAGAGGAACTGAGTCTAGTATAACACTGGAGTATTACTACAGCGAATGCTATTGGGTAGCTTTGGATAAGCTTCCTGTTAACATTTGCTCTTCTCATTATCTTTTTCACTTCAGGGACCAGCAGGAAACCAATGAATGGTAGCTAAGCAATGACAGAAATAAAGAATATCTGAAAGCAAAAATCATCAAGCCATTAATAACGCTGTTCCTATTATTTAGAGAAAAACATAACCACTATATAAATCAGTCTTACAGTTTTGTATGTCGGTCTATAAATATGTAATTTTGCAGACAGAAACCAAAGTTAAGTGATTCATTGCAACAGATATAATTATAGAACAAATCTGGCAACACTCTCCCTCCCTCCATGACAAAAATCTTCTCTTCCAGACATAAATGATTCTTGTCATATCAGAGAACTTTCAATTAAGCAAATATGTGTCCTTGGAGTTACAACAATGATATATGCAAAAGAGAGAAGAATGGAGACAACATTGCAGTGTTGATCAAATAAATGCTTGTTGTACCTAAAAGCACAAATATGAATAACTGACAGTGTAATTATCAAGTTAGAAGCTGATTAGCACCCCCAGGTGCTTGGGAAAAGGAGGAGGAAAGAAGGGAGACATCAAAGAATCCCCAAGATGTAGCACAAAATATAAAGAGAATTATATCTTTACATGTGAAAATGGATCAGTTTCTTTTCATGCAAAATTGGAAAATGTCTCCTCAATATTCCTTAACAATAGAAATAAATCCAACCACCAACAGCACAATGCTGGTACTCAGTATTCAACACTGAATGATAAGGAGAAAAAGAACATGTAATATATGCAAACCATTTATCTGCACATTTACCTTGTTCAAAAGTTCACTGAAGCTGCCTCTAGGATACTTTGTTTTGGAAGGACTTGGATGGATTTGGATTAGGCTCAGCTTGCACTGAGGTAAAGGCAGACTTACAGAAAACATGGACAGTTTGAGCACCTATGTTTTTTCAAGAATCTTAATGAAGACAATCACTCAGACACTAAAGATTCAGGAAATTCAACAACAAGGTCATCTTTTTTCCAAAGAGATTTACCCCCTTTTCCGGTAAAAGCTTGAAAATAGATTTTCTACCTACAACAGAATGGCCAGAGTTCCCAGTGATCCAAACGCATGACTGAAGATCTGGAGAAGTACTTGTACGTTTTTATCACATTTTGGCCTATCAGATGAGTATCTCACTGCTACAAGTCAGATTCACAGGGTCCCCTAACTGGTAGGTAAGAGGGGGAAAAAGCCTCAAAATATGTAGGAAGGTTAGTGGCCTCCTAGCATATTTTGGTCTATTTGGGAGACTGATAATGAGCTCTTGCTAGCTATAGAGTTCAGGATCCCTTTCAGTTTTTAAGTTGCCTTTTCTGCTCCTTCACTTCAAATGAAAAGTCTCTATAGCAACTGAGTTGCATTCTGAAGCATCAGAAGGATATGAACAAAAGATAGGCAGAGTTTATTTCAAGAAATGTTTTAGTTTTCAAAAATCACTTATTATACTGTCTGGGTGCAATGTACATACATGCTTTGGTTATACTAAAAGAACCAGAATTCAGCCAGATTTCAGTGTCATTGCCCAAAGTGCTAGTACTAAAAACTTAATCTGGGAGTCAAGACTGGAAGTGGTTCAGCAGATGCTTCTACCCTCTGAAAAGTGAACCCCAAAAGTTTTGTCCCAAAATAACCAAGATGAATAGTCACTCTCATCTTTCAAGCTGCTCTTTAACCAGAAGCATCCTAGAAATGTGCACAAGCCTTTAGTCAGAGCTCCCTCAGGGGCAAAGCATTATTTTCTTGTCATGTAGTAGTGTTTCACCAACGTCTGCACCAGTCATTGCCCACAATGAGGAAAGAGAATGGTAAAGAACAACTTTGAAATGGTTATGCACTACGTCAGATAYTGAAAGCATCAAGAATATTTTATGCCTAGCGCATAACGAAAAATATCCAGATAAAAAAATTCCTCCCTCACACAAATGCTACTTGCAAAAAGCTGCCATTTTGCCCTCACCTTGGCAATGTTTGCTTTTCAGTTGCAGTTCTGAAAATTAGCAAGTACATGCCTTTTGCCTTTTGGGCTAATTTAATTAAAAGTGATACCAGATCTTATTATGCCTCCTTAAAATACTGTTGTACGAAACAGCCTGGGGAATCACTCCCCAGCTGCTTTAGAACAATGCAGAATTCTGTTTAACCTCTGAAGCAGCGAACAGTGCTGCTTTATCTAGCTACTTGGAAGGCTGCCGTACCACAGCCTAACACTTCTTTTCTTCATTATTGTAATTTCTTCTTTCTTAAACTCTGAGGAGGGATGCCCGGTGGACTGAGGAGAATATTTTGTGTGATGCTGACACATGAGAGAAAACTAAGCCTCCCTGCTTGCTTGCCACTCGTTAAACGTGAAACTTCTCAGGAAAAAACACATACACCCCAATAACTGCACTGTGCATTTGGATACAATTGTCTTTGATATATAGCTACATAGAGGTTACTGAGAAAGAGCTTTGAACACTTTGATGGACTGATGTGTACAAAAAAAGTCCACGTGTTGTGGGTCTGCAAAATATATGCTCTCTTCAGAAACACATCTACTATTTTTTGAGTTCAACATTTATAATTAAATTCTTCAGAAGTAGCTCAGAGTTTCAGAATTACATGTAATGTTAACCTATAGAGGTAACTTAAAAGAGCATAAACTTGAGGATGAATAGGTAGTGGTCAGTTGTAATAATAAGGGGGATTATTAGTGCCTGAAAACTCACAACAGACTTTTAATGTTTACWTCCATATCAAAAGTTACAGAAAATAGAAGCAGTTGCTCTAGTTAGAACTAAATTGCCTTATCTTCATTTCATGAAAATACAGAGTTGCAAACACTTAACTCCTGAGAGAAAAAATACGTGCTTTCTTTGGGGGTATCAAGAAACCACCCAGCAATGTCAAGACCATTTTTCCCTGCTCTATAGAAAAGAATAGGCTGGCCAGTATCACATTTGAGCCACAGATTTTGAAAATTTGACTTCAACGCATGTGGAAAAGGAGGAGTTCACCAGGAATCCAAATGTTTGGGGAATGTGGAAATGTGTTCAGCTCATGGCCTTGCCTAGCTTGGGAAACTGTAGATAGTGAGACTCTCTCAGCGACTGAGTCTGCCTTATTTCCGATAACACACGCAATGAAGGTCACGGCTAAGTCCAATTAGCATTTGGGTAATTTATCATCTAGATGGCTGTTCATATTAAGAGAAACAATACTGGAGCAAATGCAAAGATTTCTTCTTTTGGTGAAATAGAACATCCACCATTTAAAGACCTCTTTTCTTTCTCAATGGTGTGGTTTATTCTACTGTTTGAATACCAGAAAGGCCTTAAAAAAAAAAAAAGTTTACGGTAATATCAGTGATGATACAGTATAATACTGTAGATTTAGAGAAACACAGAAATGAATGAGATTCCTTGTTCTTTTCATATTTTTTTCTCTTGTAGATGTATTTATCTCTGTGCGTGACCAAATCTACACAGGAATCAGCTTCAGCTACTTCTATCCATTTAAAACAAAAAAATAGAGGAAAAAAAAACACTCAAAGATGATCAGCATCACTGTATTTGATGAAAAATCTTTTTCCTTCTACAAACAATGGGCAAAAATTCTGTGATTTCCACTAATCTTCACTCAAGCAAAATTCCTATTAAATATAATTAATTAAATTAACTAATCTAATTAAACCTAAACCAGAAAGCTATTTCCTAAAAACTGAAGTATTATAAAAAAATGTTTCAAATCCCTGCACTTGCAGTAAGGTCGTCTAGAAACACCTCTGCAATTATTATTTTAGTTTTGTGCAATAAAATTACAGATGTATTTATATAGATACAGACATGAATCAGGCTAAAATTTCTCCTAAAGTTGATCTGAAAATTCTGGTATAATTATTTTGTATTAATAATTAATTCAGCTAAATTAATGTAATTAAGTAGGCTAAATGGATTTAGCTTTAACTTCAGAAAAGACAAAAGAAGGGCACCTTTGGCAGATAGGACTTCTCTACTCACAGGATTTCCTATCACCTCTTTTTGTTCTTCTAAATTTTCTCTGCCAAATCTTTCCAATCCCCCTACAGTGGTGATAGGATGCAACTAATTGGGTTAATAGGTGCAGAAAAGATTCAGGAGAATTTTTTTGTTTTGTTTTCTTCACCTCCTTGACTCTTCATACGGCCCTCAGTAAATTTCTTCATCTCAGTCTATGTATTTGTTCAAAAACAAATGTTTACAGCAGCAATCCAACCTCACAAAAGGTGCTGTACAATATAATTAATATTTGAAAGTATTGGGTGATCTTTAGGGGAACGAGAGTCAAAGCACAGTGTGACTCTTATGCTGAAGACTGTGGCACAACCAAGGCTAAACCCTTAAATGAAATCTCGCTCAGTAGGACACATAATAAATTAATCTGAGAAAACGTAGCTCAGATGCCACTCAGCTTATGCAGAGAGGATATAAAAATCTTTTTGTGTTTGCATATATGTATTCAAACACAGAGTAATACATTGCTGCTACTCTTACTACTCCCAGGTATTTTCCTTTAACCAGCAAGCAGATGGATTAATGGCATGTTGCTTCATTACAGCGGGTTGCACGTCCCTTCGGAGGAAAATACAAAGCACCTTACTAGCAAGACTCATTAAGGAGGAAAGCAGCCAGACTCAAGGCTCGCTGCTGCCCAGCGCGCCCGGGACACAGCTGCGGGCGGCCAGGCGGGGTGAGGAAGCTGGCTGCCGTCCAGCGGCGCTCGCCYGCAGTCACCGCTGTCCTCGGGGCAGCGTGACAGGATGCAGAGCAGATCCCCACAAAAGACTTCACACAGTTTTCCACATTAACTAGGGCTTCCCAAAGCACAAAAGAAGGTCTTGCTGTCATGAAAATGTTAAATTAATAAGTGCATTTCTCAGTCCTTCCTGTGTTGCTGTTTCTCACCTCCTCTCTTAGCCCCCAAGATAAGATGCTAGAAAAAAAAAATAGTATAAAACGCTAAAACACTATGCTAAAGACCTGAACCTGCTAAATGTTATGAATCCTCATGTCAAATGAGCAAATCCTGGGTATGCTCACTTCGTATTTCAAACCCCAAGCAGCTCCTACAACCAGTCTGCAAAGCACTCTGCACATCTGCCACGACACAATGAGTATTTCAGCATCTGTAGGGCATGGCCATCACAACCGTCAGAACCAGCCCTACTTTCACCATGGTTATTGGGTATGACAGAACAGCCATGGGAAATGACTTCAGAAAACCATCAGACACAGACAAGTGGCACTTTTTCCATCCCTAAAGCAAAACATGCAAATCCACTATAGACCTTCTATTTACGTACCATGCTGCCTGACTCATGATATTGCTGTTCATGCTGTTTCTCTCATATGTCGCAATACAGACAACTGAATGCTATGACCCTACCAAAAGTGCACAAGCTTTGACTTCTTTGAGTCTGGATTTATGTACTCTGCCTCCTTTGGGGGTTCTATTATCCTATGGATTTTAGTCCTGATCCTATGTGTGTCTCAATTCCCTGGCACACTTCGTACTCCCAACACTTTGAATCAAGAAGTAGACTGCAGCAGGTGAGGTAACTAACATGCACCCAACTCCACAAGTATCAGTTCTTTTTCCATATTCTGCTTCTCACTAGAGGATTCTCAGTAATCAGAATCATATTTTAAGACTTTATGATGAGCCTCTAATGCTAGAAATAGCAAAGCAACAAATACTGACACAAAACGGTTGTAAGACAGGAAAGGGATTTGGCTGAGCCTGTCAGATTGTAGGGCTATCTAAAACTAACTTGTCTGCTGTGGTGCGTGCCAGGAGGTATGGCTCATTTTTTAAGCATAACAGTTTTGAAGGACCAGTTATTCTATACGGTGCAGTCATGGCTGCTTTGTGCTTTAGGGACAGGTTCTGGGCTCCTTAAACACACCTTCTATATTCTTAAATAACTTGCAGATTTAGAGAAAACATATTATGAGCACAGCATGCAATAAGGCTTTAGGACCTTCCTGCAGTGCCAGATGAAGAAATGAGAGCTTCTTTCCCCACTGGATGTGCAACGGAAACGCACAACATCACGACACACAAAGCCAAGGACGGCACTAGCAGCGTTTGAGCTGAATGCCGGGCTGAACACTCGCATCTATAGACGTTTTGTGACGAGGAAAGGAATTTGGCATACATGAAGGGAAAAGCTGTTCCAGCCACGAGGGGCTGCCTGAAAGGCTAGATCAGGACACAAAGAGAGCAGTCACATAGGAAGCAAAGAGAAATTGGTGAGAAGGGGAGGGGTGGGGGGAAAGCTGGGATAGAGGGGATGGAGCAAGCCCTAGTTGTGATCTGCTCTAAATGAGCAGTGCACAGGCATAAGTTACCAAACAAACCTAAGGGGAATGACTCTGAAAAGCATCCACTGCACAAGACATTCAGGCACACTGTGACCCAGTCTGATTTAAATTATTTTTGGTCCAGTACCACAAACATTTGTGCGCTGCTGCTGAAGATTTCCTGTCTCTATTAAGTCAGAGCAGGCCTCAGCCTATATCATACCCATACTGAACAAATAACTTTTAAGTCATGTTGTCAGGCAGGGAGGGCTGCTGCAATGTGAAGCAAGAGCTAACATCCAACCGGCAGAGCACAATAGTCCTAGTGTTGAGTTTGGGTGCAGTTGCCCAAAACTGAATAAAATCCTCCGAACAATGTGAAGACCTTTAGAAATGTCAAGTCTTCCTGGCTCTGGGCACTCGTGTCTGAAAGCTCCTAAAAGAGCAGTGGGGTCTGGATGGAAAAGATGGATTCCAGACTGCTTATGGAGGAAAAGGAGCAGGGGCAAAACACGATGGGCAAAACATGCCTGGGAAATGAGATTTTCACAGCAATCCAGGAGATTCTGGTTGCTAATTAACATAGGAATCATGCAAGCAAGTGACCCAAGGCTCTGCTCTTAGCTGAAAGCTAAATTTGCTACTTACTATCTATCTACCTTGGAGAGGTTAAACAGATTGAAAGCAGTGGTGGTGCTGAGGAAATACTTTGCTTTGCAATAAATTGCTTTTCAGGTTGAGGGCAAATAGCCAATGAAATTTGGCTTGTGAATTTAATGTGGTTTTGTCAGCATATGGTACCACTCAGGGGACATGAAGGAAGGTTTTTTGTTACATATGTACATGTACGCGTGACAGGCAAGGAAGCTGTAAATGAGAAGGGCAAAGTAAAAATAGATGTTTCCTGTAAATACATTTGAGTAGAGGAAATGAAGCAACACTGGAACTGTTCAAAATGTCCATTAATAAAACTAATCCTCCCTGAAAATTTCAATCTGGGTCTTGCAGGCTGCACGCTCTGAACTCTTCTTGGCAAAAATGCACAAAGCAGCAAGTGCATGAAGCAACCTTTCTTGCTGAAGATGCTCCATCAGTTTCATCATAGTCTGGTATCCAAATCGATAAACCACTCCACTGGGAAACAGTGTTCAGGCTGAATTGTTTGTGAAGTCACTCATACAAAATATTCTTAATCACAAGTCAAAAGTTTGAAAACAGAAAAAATCACCTAAAATAAAAGCTTACCAAATGCTGAGTTACTACACAGCAACTTTCTAGAAAAAAAAATGAATGCTCCTTGATTAGTAAACCATTTTTAACTATTTTTTTTTTTCTTAAAAACAAAACAAAACAAAACTCTCCACTAGTATTTAATCAGGACTTTGGAAAAGCTACTTTTAGGTCATGCTATATATGAACTATTTAATTTTACTATTTATTTACAATTATTCCTGGGCTATAAACAACATATATCTACTTTTTTCAAATTAGTAATGTAAGAACAAGTAGCATGTTAAACAGAAAAATAACAAATACGAGTAACATTCTTCCTATTTTAACTACTGCCCTAAAATAGTTGGAATTCACAAATTGTCCATGTACCCATGATGAGTAATTAACAATTTCAGAATTCATGGATAATGATCTTGATAAAGCATCAGCTAAAAGAGGCTTCAAAATTCTTCAGCAAAGTAACTGGTAGTTTTGCTATTAATGGGAAAGGAAACAAAATCCAACTGCCTGCAGCACGGAAAAGATGGTTAGTAAAATGAATCACAACCCCAACAACGATCTTGGATGGACTCAACCCACATCCACACTCCAAAACTCCCCCACACTCCACTGGTGCTCCCAAAAGCTTTTTGCTCTTCAGTCAGAGTCCACTTTCATAACAAGTTAACTCCAAATATCACTCAAACTGCAAGTGGAGAGCAAAGAGGAAGAAGATGCCTCGTGAATCTGGAGATGTTGCTTGCTTTCCCAGTACATCCTCAGAAAAATTTCAACAGATTTTGACACAGTTCTTCAAGCTCAAGGCTGTGAACATGGGGAAGGTACAAGGTACAGCAGTGCTAAGGAGTACTTGTGCTAAGGAGTTTCAGGTAACTACATTAACTTCCTTGTAGTTAATCCCTCTATTTCTACCCATCCCAGGCTGCCTGCAATTCCAGCAGTTCAGATGGGACTGTGCTGTCACAAGACTGCAGTGGGTGCTTGCAGAAACAGTCCAGTGATCCAGGATTGTCCCTGTTCTTCTGATAGATCTTGTGCTGTTGGGTGAGCGGTCCAAAAATACCCCATTAAAATCTATGGCACAGGCAGGTAAAATGATACAACTATCTCTTGCAGTCACATTTTCCTTTGTTCCTTGTATCTGTTGTGAACTCGTATGGAACCAGAAGGAATTCAGACTTTTTTTTTCTTTTAATAAAGAGAAGAACTCATAACACACCTGAGAGAAAAATTACAACAATATGAAGTTGAACACTTCACCATTCCTTCACGGTCTGATACTTTTCAATCTTGAATCAAAGATGGGAAAGCAAGGTATAGGAAAGCTGGGATCACTGATTCTTCCATGAGCAAAGTAAGTTCTGCTACCCGATGTGAAAGTTATTTGCTTCCAAAACCAGCCACCATGTATGACCAGAAATGTAGGCCCCAGAAAGTTACACCACCAAAAGACAAGCCCCATCAAATATTATTTAGAAAAGATTTTCATTGAAAGACTTTTTCCCAAATCCTCAGAAAATTCTGAAAGAGTAAAAGAAAAAAAAAAATCTTTCTTTTTCTTGAAAAAAGAAATAATAATAAACAAACAGCTTCCTTGGGCAGAATTATCTTTAAATAGCCCTCTGCGCAGCAGAGATGACTTAAGAATTCTCTTTAGCACTTTTGGTGTTCTATGCATGAAGAAAAGTCAGCCTTACTCATTCATTTGTACTGCCCTATTTATATTTTATTATTTTGTCCTCTTCAATTAAATTTAGAATTAATTCTAGACTCTGATGTGACTACTGCTGGCCTTTGGCTTATGTTCCCTTCTGTTTATCGTTTTTTCCTGCCACTTCATTTATCAAATGCTGTTACATTTACTCATCAAACATTTGAGTAGTTATCACTATCCATTACTTTGCAGCTTTTTAGACTGACATTCGCTTGAAAAATATGGGGTGGAAGACAGAAAGGTAATCTTTTTTGCAGAGCTTCTAGTAAATAGGCATTAATCTAGTTTGAAGCTCTCATTATTTAAGTCATGATCTCCTTTAGTTCCAGGCAGGTACATGCAAAAAACTCTCAACAGTGTGTCTGATGGTTCTTGTAGGATGCCCACAAAGAGGCCAGGAGTCTCCTGAAAGGATATTCATTATTCACAAGTGCACACTCAGATTCATCACTTGTCCGTAGCATTGACTGTGCTGAGCTCACTGAGATCTGAAATTTTTTTTAGTGAACACAAGTCCTAGGATCATTTCATTTCCTTGGCTGGCCACATATAACTGACTGAAGAAGCAGTTTGTGCAAATGCTATGATTAAGTGGGTATAAAAATAGGAAAAAAAAAAAGGCAAAAATAAAAAAAATAAAGCACTGCTGTTTGCAAGACCGAATACACACCACACACAAAAAGAGGTGTTAATACCATAAAAAAGAATTTACATAAAGACCACAGCAAACACTAACAAACTCTGGGTTTTGTGCGTAATGTCCCAGTTCTATTACCGTGGTTGCAAACGCTGCTCACCTGCTGGACTGTGGGGTAATACATTATACCAGTTGCATGCCACATGTCCAACATTGCTTCTAAGGCTGGTGGCTGGTGGGCTACGGCCCACAGGAGCGTGTGACTCAGCCACCCAATGGGACTCTAACTGGTCCCACAGCAGAGCTGCCAACCCGGCACACAGAAGGGCCTTGGGAAGGCATGATCCTTAGGAAGAAATTGAGTGTGCTCAAGTCCCACCACTGAGACCCATTTATGTTCACTGGGAAGCCATGTCCTTACTCCCACAGGTTTCAAGACATGGGCACCCCGAACAACTCCTGGCCTGTCCCTGCACCTGAAGACCATACCATGTTGTGCAGGTGCTGTTGACTCCTGTCATTGTGATTCTTGCCCTTTGCTTTTCAGGTCCCCCTTTCAAGCCAGCGCCATATCTCTTAACAATCTGTAAACAAGCAGCCTGTTTCTCCATTCTACAAGCTGATATCAGAGCTCCCACTTTGCTACGGGACCATGTCTTTCTCTGCTTTCTTTGCTAAGGGTTCATTATATCTCTCTTTGGATTCAAATTCTGAAGCACACGTGATTTATTCATGATTTCTTTGTTCTTGTTTTTGTTTCATATACTTATGTTTCAAAATGCCCTCAGTCTTTCAAGAATATCTCTAGCCTGCATTTTCTGGAGGTGTGCAAATACAATACTAGTGCAGTTCTGTTAGTGTGTAATACAGCTGTGCCCAAGAATTTCAAAACAAATAATACTAAAATCTTTCTTCCTCTTCTCTTTTTTTTCCTTCTACATGGCATTTAGTTTTAATGCAACCACAGCCTGTAGCTAGGCTTTGGTAGACAACATTCCAATAAAGCAGCAGCCTTAAATTACAACCAAAACTTTACACATCATCAGCCTTTACGGAAGTTCAGAAAAACATCTGTAATCTGCACGTAGAGTGATTTGAGAGACAAGGGCTTGTCTCAAGGCCGGAAGGAAAAAAAAAGAAAGTCTGGTTTGATAGCCATGGTAGATAACATGCCAAGAGTAACAGTTGTACTCCTGCCCCAGTTACTCCATCTCTAAACAAAATAAGGTCCATGGATATTATGGTCTTTTAAAGAATCAGCCTCTCCTGCAGTAATAGCTCTTCGCCAGAGCTACCCTTAGCATCAATGGTACAGGATTCTGCTGATTTTTACCTAGACAAAAAATAAAATAAAATTAAAAAAAAAGAGTTTTATGAGTAATCATGGTTAAGCAACCCTGTTCAATACTAGAATATTTGTAATCAGTCCACAGAGTGAGAGGAAAAAATATTTTTATTGAACACATTTGAATAATGGATAAATTTGAGGAAATTGTAATCTGTTTCTCTGAGCAGAAAAGCAGGCTAAATTAATTGAATAAATTATTCATTGTAAATTATGGTCTTGAGTTGGCTACTGTCTCCGTATATATACATTCATTTTTCTGATATCTCTCCTGAGCTTGCTAACAAGCACACCAGTTAGTTAAAAAAGCAAAGGTGGTTTTATTTGGATTTACTCTGAATTTCCTGCTTTATCTGTTAAAATACTGAAAGCACACAGATTCTCCTATTTCAACCACAATCTGAAAATACCTGGACTCTAATAAAATGAATTAACAGTAAATAGCAAAAATTTTCAATTTAGCATCTAGGGTATGTAATATAAAGTTACTCTATGGCCAATATTCATGCTATGTAGTGCCTTGGAAAGATGCCTGCTGTACACTTGACTGGGCCTGAGGGTTTGGATGTGACCAGTGCTAGCACTGCCATCCTCTCCTGAAGGTCAGTGATACAGATGTGACCTCCCGGGCTCACTCTGCTCCATGCGCTCTCTGATAACCTATGCCATCTACCAGGAATCCTTTTCATAGGATTAATTGACATATATTTCTGTGTAACCATGGGGAACCAAACCCTTAAAGGACTATTTGAAAGGGAAATGCCAAAGAGAATGTTCCTGGAATTTCTTTCTGTTAACTGTTCTGTATGGACAAACCGCTCAAAGTGTTGGCCAGGAAGGCAACGTGCCATCTTGAAGATCTGCAGATTTTTATTTTCTTTACTGCACAACCTGTGATTTGCTGGATCATTATTCAGCTTAGGTTTTGTTGTTATATAAAAGCTAGAGAGACCCCGTACTGCTTGGTGAAGGGTGAATACCAGATTGTCTTTATTTCCTGCTTACAGAGTCTTTTAGTTCCTTGCTACTATATGCCCCCAGCGACATAGGAGCTGAAATATTCACAATTTATACCATATTGACAAGATGTTATGAGCCAAAAAATATCTGATTCTTCACTGCATTAGTGCTGATTTTCAGTATACTTAAACCCTGTAGTCTAAATGGTGTGCAACTGAATACTGACCCTCTTTTTTCAGTTTACCAGATACCCTTGCTGAAACAGCATGGTTCTATTTCAGCTGTCTTTTATTTTGCAATCCAATAAACCGAGAAACTGGCATTCCACATATGCTGTGGTTCATCAGCCATCTCTATAAATCTTGTTCTGAAGAATAATAAACACCACACTTCTCACTGTATGAACATGCAGTTATAAATAATACAAAGCCAGAGGACTGTGATTCTGCAGATGGCCCCATGCAAAATAAACAATTTCAAACTCACTTTATCCACTTTTAATTATTTTTGCAGGTATATAAAGCTTGCTCATCTCTTCACCCAGCTGCCTCACATATGCTAAACTTACTAGCTTGTAATTTCGTTGCCATGAGCTGATGCAGTAATATTTATATATTTAGCTAATAACTGCAGGAGAAGGAGGGAGGGAAGAGGGCAGCTACCTAAACAACAATCAGACGCATCAAGTCCTTCAAGGACAATGAAAGCCTACAAATCAAAAAGTGAGTGGAGCCCTGCTTTTACTAATTTTCCCCCTTTTCATAATCACAGAGCAAAATACCTAGTTTTTCACTGAAATAGGAAAGTGGCAAGCCTCTAATTCTGACAAATTCATCTGGAAAGATGACTTCTCAAAATGTGATTTTGTATGAAACTGCCTAACTAACTTCTGCTATGGATTTTAACTGTCAAGGCTACCTCAGCTGGCATTCAGAGAAACATGTTTACAACACAGATAGTAAGAAACCTATCAGTTACAGCAGGGAAAATTTACTCATGTGTGTTACTGAGTTGTTGGGTCAGCTCAATGTATGCATTGAGAACCTGGAAAAAAAAAAAGTGCAGTTATACTAAGGAAGGACAAACAGAACTGATATCAATAGGAGGCACTCAACACCTTCAGAAATCAAAGCACTTCAATTTTGGTTGCCTAAGTAGGGATTTGTGAATGTATCCTGGTTTCCTTACCATCTTAGCATAATAATGTGTAGGAAGGCAAGCTAGGTTTTTAAACACAGCCATGCACAGCTATTTCAGACCTCTGAAGGGCTTCATATATTGTGCATTTCTCTTGCTGCAATTGATTAGTCTTGTTTGAGATATGCAACCCTTTGCTAACCCATTGCACTGAGGGGCTCTATATCGTGGTAATAAATACTGCTTTCTTTTTGTATCCAACCAGCTATGCACACAAGAATAAGCAGAGTTTGCAAAACACAAACTGATACTGCTGGAAACCACATAGTACACTAAACCCCTGTCATCCCTTCTCTAGAATCGTCATTCAGCAAGGTATTTATACATACAGGCAGTTGCAGTGACAGTACAACTCTTCACGCCCTGAATTTGGTGTGTATTGAAAAGTGGCATGTATTGAAAAGGGCCACTACATATGCCCATCACGCCAAAAGGATGCTCACAAGGAAGCAACAAGGACGCAAATGGGCAACCACAGCCCATTTCAAGCCAAGAACTGGAAGTTTCTCCACATAGTTTCTACTCATAGATGAGGAATTTTCTCCAGGAGTTTTCTCCCACTGTGGTGAACAAACATTATTTACCTATGTTACTACCAGGTTCCTTGCCCCAGAGCACGCACCTCCAAGTAAGGACACTGGCTAAGCCATGACTACCTAAGCAAGCTTCTGTATTACTTCACTCTACGGAAGAAAGAATTAATATTTGTTTCAACTAATTCAAAATAAAATAAAAAAAAAAATCCTATCAAAGACAAAACCTATGTTGACTAATACAAAATCCCTTGTTTTAGTCAGGACAATGAACTACCAGAAAATAACATCAATATCACCGCACATCTAGATGTCCCAGATGCTTCTTTCAAATATATATTCAACCGTATTTTGAAGAATTCATATGCAGGAAGTACAGATATCCAAACATGCTGAGTGTTTACAGATCACCATGCTGAACACAGGGAAAGATTCAAGAGGAATATGGTGCTAAAGACGGTTCCCAAACAGTACCATGCCCACTGCATCTCTAACTGTGCGCGCACAGTGACCTTAGCAGCACTTTTTGAGAGAGCCCGCTATAGCTCTGATCTGATTGCTACTATCTTTAAACTATTTGTAAAATACCTTCCTCTTGAATCAAAAAGCCAGGTGACCAGATGTCCAGGACACTTAGGACCAAACTCCAGGTACAGAAATAGTACCTAAAGGGTCACTCGCAGTGCCCTCATTTTGGCCTGTTTCAAAGTCATTTTACAAGCACTGAATAAAGAAAATGCAAATATCTCAGCTAGAAATCAGCATGACACAAGAGGTCAAGGAAGAACAATCTTAAWGGTTAGCGTCCTTTTTTTCAATGCAAAGGCCTGCTGGTGTGTCTTTCTAGCAAATACATCTGTTCCTAAACACTCTGCTGGAAAGTATCATCACTCAAATTAATATATTCAGAGAAACAAAAGACAAGAGAAAAGAAGACGACTCTTACAAGTCAAGAAAGGACACAGCATTGATTATCAGGATGTGGCAACTTCTAGTCACTAAGGTTTAATCCACTACTTGAGTTTGTAGATATTTTGTGCAGTGTATGTGACTCTGCTAGCTATTCAGAAACTCTAAATGTATCTTTTTTTTCTTTCTTTCTTTTTCTTTTCTCTGGGGAAAGAGACAAGATAGGAAACCTTCTGAGGCCACTGAAAGGGGAATTTTCTTTCCCTACCAATCATATTACTGACTCTATCTCCACTAAATATTCTATCTCCTGCTATTTATAAGTCTAGTTGCTGCTAGCATAGCTTTAGCACTACTTTCCTTGACAAATGAAGACTGGGAATTATTCTGAAAAGGGTGTTAGCAGAACCACCCAAGTGTGGCAAATACATTAAATAAAAGCTTTATTGACATAAATATACAAGATGGAAAACTACAATAGTACCTATCTCACTGACAGGTTAACAGCTCAGGGTTTAAAGGCAGAAGAACAAGAGTGGGTGAGAACAGCTGACAAGCTGTGAGATGCCGCTCTTGAACCTTTCTGCACTCTGGACCCACAGATGTCCTGCCTCCGGGCGGCACAAGGCGCTGCCCTGCCTTTTGGAGAAACCGGTTCCTCTCCACTCACAACACAGGCTGCCTAGGAACCCAAGTCTCCTGCCTTGAGTGAGTAACATTTTTGAATCACTGAGGAATTTGAATCACTGAGGAATTTGCTGCTCTATCTGTAGCTCTACAGGTCTCAACAACAGAATCAAGCTACATTCTGAATGTGTCCAGCTTATATTCGACCCTCAGCACCCTGGGGTGGTGCTTCCCACACTACTGTTCACAAGTGCGTTTATGGCTTAGTTTCCACAGTGGAGGCAAACTCTCCCTTCCTTGGTGCATAGCTTTTGTGCCATCTGGTATTTCAGTTTAACATAAAGGTCTCAGGACTGAGAATTGGAGACAGAAATACAGGGGAGGAGATTGGGCTGAATATCAACAAGGAACAAGTCTGGGCAGCAAATCACACAAAGTATGTCAGATGTGTAAACTTTGCTGATGCATTTGGTCAATCAAGGCAAGAAGAAACCTAGGCACATGATATGCTTCGCTAAGCACATGTTAGACTTTCGATCATATTGTTGTTTTTTTTCCTTTCCTCTTTTCAAAGAACAAATATAAGTTACAGAGGTCACGTGGGATGCAAGAATAAGGCAAAACAAGGATTTGATATTGTTTTCTACACTGCTGCTTACCAAATCTGACTGGAATTATTTTCCTGCAAAAACTCTAAAAGCCTCTGAAGGGACCTCTAAAAGCCAGTTGTCACAGAGCTGCAGAATCAAATATTCCCAAAATGGTACATGGTAAAATTTCCAGAACTGCATAAAACATCTCAGAGACATTCAAAAATGACCCAGGCTTGCTGAGAAAGGTTGCATGCTTTTGTGTAGATATTAGCATTAACAGCAGCAACAAAATGGAAACCACCCAAACAAATGAGAAAATAAAAAAAGCAAGCCAAGGCAGCACATCTGGAGGTAAAGGGGAGGAGGAAACAAAATTAAAGCAAAAGAGTAAACCTTTTATTGACAAAGGTGGCTTTGATTCTGTAAAATTAGTCTGTTGTTTGAACAGAGGAAAAAATTAATAACAAGGAGAAGAAAGAGAGACAGTAAATAGTATAAATTGGAGTGGCAGAGCTTGGAATTTCCTCACTGAACTTCCTTCCCAATAACAACAGCGGAAAAAAAATGCAGATTTCCAGAGCACCAAACACATTGCTAATTAGCAGTATAATTTGTGCTGCCTTTAATGATGGCTTATTCTGTTCTGGTTGTCAAGAGAAGAAAACAGGAAGGGCATTTGGAAACCTTATGAAAAATAACCACAGTTTTAGGGCATTTGGGCTTGAAAAATGTATAGCTGTTGATGGATTAAAACATGCACACAAAACTCCCGTAAACATTCAAAGAATAATAGATGGAAGGAAAAAGGGTAATAAGAGAGTGAAAGATTTTGTTTATAGACTTGACTGGTTGACTGGGGTATAATTATGGGATCTGATTCCAATCCATCCTATGTAAAATAATTGGTGTGTACAGGAGACGGATTTGCTCATAATAAATGGATCTCCTCATGATGAAGCAGAATGATATCGGTGTGAATGTACTAGAATGACAGCATAATTTAACAGGAGTGATGCTGGAGGGTGGACGTTATTAGCTTCAGCATTTCTGAAGGTATGTTACATTTGCAGGCACATCTTGCTTTCACGCACAAGGTGCATAAGGCAAAAAGAAGCAGCAGCTTTACACATCAGGAGTTTCAACAGAATTAATTAGGTTGCCCTCATCTGTCAGCRGCTGCACCGTTGCCAAGCCATGCTAGGCGCTGCAAAAAGAAAGGTGGCCAATTGTGCTTCAGACAAAACTGTTCATGTCTTTTTGGTGTGGAACAGGTAAAAAGAGGAACGATAACCCTACACCTTGACTGTTCTCCCAGGGCCAAGCCAACCAAGGCAAGCAAGAGTAGAAGTCCGTCTTCCGCTTGTGAGGGCCACAGGGGACCTGAGGACAGATCYGGTTACTCTTCACTTCTTTCATTTCAATCTTCTAGGTCCCTTACTCAAAAATAAATAAACGAATAAATGAATATAGTTACAGCAGTATTTGGGCTGTTCTGTTTAGTGTTAGGGGCTGTCAGACTCAGGGAACTACTCTACTCCTAACAGAGTATCCCTGGTATTTGCAGCTGATGAGAACCGAAGACATAGGTCCAGCTGCAGAAGAGGGATGAAAGTCCAYTACTGCCCACAAGTAGCAGAATCTTCAGAAATTAACCTGAGGCAGCTTGAAAATCCCCTTTTTACTACTGAAAGTTTGAGGTGTGGTCCATGCACATGCTGCTACCAGCATTGGTGTGCATTTATGAATAGTCTCTGATGAATTTGGTATTCTAACCTGAAACACAATTCCACAATTCCAAYCAGTTCAGTTTTGCTTTGAGATAATGGTAATCAAGCATGTTATCATTATACCTTATCTATCTCCATATCACTGTCCCTCTGGCAAAGACCCTACTAATTGTCCTGTAYAATTTGACCTTAGTTTGGAACTAAGGTCATAGAAACAGTCCTTGCAAATAAGGAAGGTGATAAAAGGACAAATCAGAATTCCAGTGCTGCTCTTACTCCTTCTTTTTCCTGCCAGTAGTGGGTAACATAATAGAAATCAGAAGTAGACTTAAATTTGAACCAATTTAGTGGATCMAACYCTAGTGGAGGAGTTATGATCCTCTKTTTTTATGGCCTCCTGGGTAGCCTCCTTTTTTCTGTGTACTGTTGTATGATGGAGACCATCTTGAGTAAGTTTTTTTGGGTGTTGTGTGTAAAAAAGCATAGATGTTGTCAGTATTATGTTCACAGATACTTTAGTAGATGCAGTACTACCAAGTTTCCAAGTACAGGAAATCTAAAAGTTAACCATTCTGCAGTCTAGTGAAAACAGTGACAATGAGTTGTTGAGCAGAGAGTTGCAAAGAGTCACCTCAGGGAAAGACAATGTTATTTATAACTATATTCAGTGGAAAGAAGTAACAAGGTGTCTCCATGAAAAAGCCATTAAAAATATAAACTGTGCAGAAGAAAATGTGGTGAATGACTTATGTAACCCACTAAAGACTAAATAGTACATTATATTTTTATATATAGGTATATACAGGTATAATTTTTTATTAAATACCTAGCTCTAATTTTAATTTTGGAGGTCTTCATCCCCTACTTCGAATGCTAGGTTGATRTGTCCTCCAAAGTTGGCATAGGTCAAAGCTATAACTTATATTTTAATACTCTGCATTCTGAGATACTTGCTCCAATTTGAATTTATTAAGAATAATTAAAAGTAYATGTCAGAAGGGAAAGACCATAAAACACACTACAACTAAGTCACAAGCTTGCCAAAAAATTAAATAAAAACAGTCTCTTCCACCACCTTTGCATGAAAGAGGAGCCAAATCTATCTCTGGAGTTAACCCCACCAAAGTCAATAGATTGGCACAGAGAACACATTTGGCCAGTGCTACCTGGCATACAGCCTTCTAGGAAACATTGTGATTTATTAAAAGGTTGGCCACAAAGCTTGTCTGTAGCCTCTCAAACATATCATATCTATTGTGGAGCTCTCCAGTATGCTATGCCATTCACACTAAGGAAAAAAAAGCAAGAAATAACTGACCACAAAGCACTATTTACTGTAGGTAGTCTAAGTAAGATTATACTCAGACGATTTATTTTTGCCACTGCTTTCCATTGGTTCTGTCTTCTTGTATGGAAAAGCCAGCATTTATAGAGCAGTTACTCATGGTTCTGGGTAAGCTCTGAGCTCTGGTCAAAGAGCAGGAAGATGTTCACCATTTGGCACATCACGTAACAGCCCCATCATTGGTCAGTGGATTCCAGAACTGCTCATGTTGTTGCTTCTGAAATAAGGTGACTTAGAGTGTGCCATCTTAAGATAACAGAACATCAGTGCTTGCTTACTGCACTGAGAAGTGACAGCAGTACGTGATGTGGCACTCACTTGCTAGTGTGGCGAGGGAGCTTTCCACGCCAACACTTCCAGAACTTTGTTCCTGCATTGCCAAACTCCTTACTTGCTTAACCCCCCTACTCTTTCCTGAAGGAGAAAATCCAGGACATTTCCTTCCTATTCATTTCTCTTATCTTTACACGGTGGTGGTACTATGGCCTGGGTCCATGCCAATTAAAAGTACTCCACAGTCATCCTGATCCAGGATGCTCCACCTCACGCCCCTGGCACACACACATCCATGGGTAGGCAAGCTGCATAAAATGTTTTGAGACATGCTCATGAGTGGCAGGCAAGTCCATTATTGAGGAAAGTCTCGGTCTTATTCCTAAGAAACTGAATATCCTTTAAAAATCGCACTGGAGATCACTCTGTAGCCACTCAGAAGGGACAGTAAGAACTAGCAACAGCCTCGGAACACACAAATCAGGAGGTGGCAGCATCTAGACTCAACTGGACTTTTGTTTTGTTTTTGTTCTTTCTTTTTTCTTTCTCCTTTAAAAAACAGATCTTGCACCACTGCAAGAAGAGATCTCTCTCTTCTGTCAGAAACTGGTGGGGGCAGAGATTAAAGCAAAACAGTAAACTTATTACAGAGAATTGGCTTTTCCAAGCAGTAACAGCCTTAAAGAATGGTCTCAGGAACAAAATCCCGAAGAGACCATTTAGAAACAATCTGGTGCTGAAACCAAATCTAAATAGAAATTAAACAACACTGATGACAAAAAAAAACACAAAGTCTGAGGAGGCTAATAGTGTAAAAGAGCAAAAAGAGAGCTTAAAGTCCTTCAAAAAATGTTATATACTTTTCTACTGCTATTGACATAAATACTATAAGAAACAGGTGAATTAGCAGAAGTATTCTATAAACACAAATCAAAAAAATGGTTCAGAAACAGATTTGCAGGTGAGGTAAGGCATATTTTGCCCTGCAGATGCTTAGGAACACGATGACCTACTTCTTAAATTTAAACAAAAAATAAAAGCATTAATACATTTTTTCTTTTCATTTCAGACTAGGTTTCCAAAATAGATAAATATACATGATACATGAGTAAACCCTTAGTTACTTGAAAATTGTGCTTAGCCTTTTTTAAACTCATATGTACGTGGGCATGGGAGAAAAGGACATATGCTTTGAAAAGCCATAAAAAGAATGAAATTTGAAGTTGCAGGCCTACATACTAGCCCTTACTGAGGAAGAGAATATCAAGTTCAACCTGAAGAAAATTATATAGGCAGATAAAACTTAAAAGCTTTTGTAAGTTAAAAACTGTAAAATCACATAATATTTTTCTAACAGTTGTTCTTTTCCTCTCCTCAACATCTCCTCTAGTTGATCTTATAAAAGTCTGGAAAACTTAGAAGTAACTTTGCAAAATGGTAAATGGTGTTTGCAGTGAAAATGGCTGCAGATTCCTTCCGAAAAGCTGACTAAAAAGATATTGTCATTGATATCCCTTCTTCCCTCTACATCTCTATTCCTAGAAAATAAAATGGAAAGAGTAATGAAAGAATGAAAACCTAGATGAACTCATAAATACAACAGGAAATGCAAAGAAGAGATAGCAGCTGACTCTCCACTGCTTCACAATCTATGTAGTCATTTAGATCTATGCAACATGATCTAAAAATCCAGCTGTGCTCTTTCAATTACACTGTCATCAATAATAAAAATTCTGCATTCAGAATTTATTTCACAATTTTGTTGCCGATACACAAAACAGCAGTGTACAGCTTATTTTCTCTTCCTATCATGCATATATAATATACAAAATCTGAAGCACAAACTCAAAGAAGGGAGATATGTCAAATAAGTAGTGTCTTTGTTGCAATTAAAAATAGTTTAATTTTACTTTTTTTTTTTTGTTTTTCTTGTCTTTTGATAATTTAGGGAACCTGAAAAAGCAAAAGGCTACAACACTCACCCTAAGTATTGAAAGCACATAAAGTCCATCAGTATGCTTTACATTCAAAAACAACCATGACAGTGGGAGGTATTGTCACTATTCCTGAAAGTTTTTGATTAACCATGAGGCTGATCTCCCAGATATATATTATCAGAGTTCTGCAGAGTAAATGCACAAACAGCATAGCTCAAAAAAAAGGACTAATGAGAATACATCAGCAGGTGGGAATATGAGATGAGAAAACTACCTGTAAATATGCCAAGGTACAAAGAACAACTTGGGAAAGGAATGAACCTGCAGCATGACTCAGATGAAACTGGTTAGATACAGCAGATGGAGCATAGGAAAGAAACACCTACTAGAAGCTGTGTCATCTGCTCAGGCAGCTAAACAGGTTAAGCRAATAGCAGGCATGTCAAGTAGTATTTCCCATGGAGCTGTGAAACCCAAGRGATGATGGCAGGGTCATCTGGTGCTGCTGAAGASTGGGAAGATGTGTGGGACCACAGATGAACAGTGGATTACCTGCACTGCCCCATCTGGGTGTGTGTCTCCTGGACAAGAAGCAGGTTCTGAATGTCATTCCAGCAGAGGAGCTGTGCTGTTACTAGTGCTCTGCCTTGGTGTATTTCTAAGTCATCTCTGTGTATTAGAATTTTGCTGAGATGGGTTTCAATGACGGCAGGAAGGTAGGATGGAAACTCAGTATTAACATGTAAGTATTTCACCCTAGACCCTTCATATAGAGCCTTCTAAAGGATGCCCTACAGGAGCAAATGATATACTGAGAAGAAAGGGGTGGCCTTACTGAGGCAARGGGCACGGGCAGGCTATAAGACTGTGGGGTAATCTTAGAGTTTCTCTCCAGCTTTGGTTTGAGGGAGTCTTCCAGACATAAATGTATCCCTCTGTCTATGATGGAACAAACCGCCTTGCTAATACTATTTCATCGTGGTAGGTCATTTGCTGTAGCATCTTGGCCATATCCTAGCCACTTTTTGTTACTATATATTCCCTTGGTAGCTGCAGGTATTAGATGCACCCTTTACTTGCACCTGCGTGACACCAAACAGCTGCTGCACTCTRTGATAATAATCTTTCATTGGTGGACAGAATGTCCTCTAAAAGCCAGTTATTATTAATTACAACTGTTGTTAGGCATCCCCCAACAAAAATAGAGACAGTAAATCASCTAATGATCATAAAGGGTTTAAAAGATTATTTGCAGATAAAGAGGCAAGACACATGCAAGTATTGAACCAAAATGAAAAACTGATATAATCATATTTGTTTTGAAGGGGGATATTATTTCAAGTACTCTGAACAGTGAATTTCAAGTGAATTATCTCCTGACTGAATCATCCTGTAATATTCCACTTAGCTTATAATATTTAATGTTGCAAGAGCATCCAGAAATTTTCAATCAAGCAAGTTGTTTGGAAACCCATATACTAGCTGAAATGCTAAATATATTATAAACCAATGAACAGAAAGATACTTTAAAAAATCCATTTAATAGCTCTTTTCTGAGCTTTATAAATATCCTGTGGTTCTCTGTTGGGGGTTCAAAGAACAGCTGATCCATGATTCACAGAGTTGTCCCTTCAGTTACTCACAAGAAACCTTCTTTGTTGCTCAGAAGAGGCAGAAATTCATTTGATGTTTGCTGTTAAAACAAACCTGTCTGACAACAGAAGCTAAGAGGGTGGGAGCCTTGTAAACAAACACTTTAAAAGAATTTACTGAAACTCCTGATGCCATCTCTTTAAAGAYTAAGTACAAAAATTACTTCTGCCTTAGATAACGTTGTATGCTAAACTAGAATATGTGGAAAAGTGTGACACTGCGTTTGCACATATCAGAGCTTTATCAGTTTTTGCCTCTATGAAAATTCTGTAAGTTGTCATTACCTGTTTGAAAGGAACATGCGAAAAGCTCGCTTCTTCCACTACTACTGGGRTATTTCTGAAAGAAGATTTCCTCAATATAGCTTGATAACTACAGAATAACTCATATTAGCAGAGAATATTTCAGATAATTTTGGAATTGTAGTTTGGGCGCACAAGGCAGAATGCTCCCAGGGTAGCTTGTTCTTTTAGATTTAGAAGTGCAATTTGAAGGCAACTTTTACAATTCAAATAGTAATTAAAATAAGCAACCCGGACATCTATGGGAAACACAAGCCTTGTTACTATTTTCTAAAACTATCCTTTCAGGAGCAAGGAGCCCAGGATATGCCCTCTGAGCAAGTATGTGCAGTTATCTTATACAGTTTTCAGAATTTTTTTTTTTTTTTAAGACAGTTATTCCTATAACTTCCCATTCCCATCTGGCCTCTCACAAACACTCCACGTAACTTTTAGGGCAATAGTTTGTCTGAATATTCAGGACTACAAGAGCACAACTTTGCCCACAGACTGTGGGGACAGACTATCCATTTTTCAACTATTTTTCTCCCCCTTTAAACCAGGGGGTGTGTGGGGGGAAGACAGATCCTTGACATCAGACAGCAAATTACAATGAATTGGGAGTCGCATGTTCTGGTGATGGAGGTAAGTTTTTCTTTCTATTTGCATTTTTCACTGGTTACTGTTTTAATTCTCTTTGTTAGGCAAGAGCTTCCCTGGGGAATTTTAAAACCCCACTAAGGCCTCAGACTGCCCTGAGAGAGACTTGGTACAGAGTTTGTCATCACAGAGGAGCAAATCCAGAACACCTGCGTTTTCATCTCCCCTGTGTCACTGGATTATTGTATGACCTTGGGCAAGCCAGCTCAACTCTCCACATGAATAAAATTGAAGCTGAGGATCGTACATAACCATCTCACCAGAATTTAAAATATGTAGAATGAAATTGGCTGTGATAAATCCTCTAAAATTTTTATCGTCACCTAAAATACTCTACAATTTTTAGAGTCCTGAATCATCTAGAAGTAGATACACTGTGATTCCTACACATGTTCTAACTTTTGTTATCTACTGTCTGTTTAGAGTATGTGTTCCTGTGAAATGCTATGCCTGCATGAACTGTTATTCTTGTGATAGGAGACATCCTTCTGTTGTGTTTGAACCATATGTATCACAATACATGGTGCAGCAAAATAAGGAATTATTTTAAATTGTGAGAATCTTAGACAAACATTATTAATCAAACACATAATCATGATATTTCAGACAAAACCGGCTACAGAACTGAACACAGAGAAATAAACGGTGCAAAAAGTTGAAAACATGGCCAGCATGGCATTCTAGTCATATTAGCTCAGTGTAAAGAAGAATGCAGACATTGATGATGCAGGTGATTTACATAATTCATTCTTCATTTCAYTTAATGAAAGAATGCTAATTGCAAGTCAATAGAATTTATATTTCACCTCTCACCCTTTTGTGCTCTTTCTCTCTCAAACAGCATCTATGGACACAGAAGATTTATACAGAAAATAATTCTTACGCGCTTAGTGACGTTCCTGCATGACATACAAGAGCCTTACCAACAATTTGCAGATGCATACACCACACAGAGTGGTAAAATGTAATTTGTAGGGATGACTGACTGATCCGTTTCCATCTGGATATTCACCTTGGGATAAGCACTCCATCTGCTGCAGATGCTAGCTACGGGGGTTTTGCAATATCCGCGTTTGAGGCGAGGAGGCATCTACAGCGCGCTTAAAGAACTGGCTAAGAGCAAGTTACATGAGTAGTTCAGTGGCTCAGAAGAGCTTTAAGTGGGTCAGTTATCCAGCTGCAGAACTGCGGGACATATTCCATCTGAATTAGCAACACTTAAAACCTGCACAAGCAGGGAAARCACCGAGAGGAGATGTCCTCTGTGAAGGTCTGCTTCTCTGCCACTCGCATCCAGCAGCACTCTTCATTATAGCAGAGGAAGCTGAGTAYTAATCTCTGCTACTTCATCCCCCTGTATGCAATTGTTTACATGCATGACTTGTCTGCCTGCCCTTAATTCTGCTGAATCTCCCTCCTTTTTGCTTCTCTTGCCCACTGAATTAAAGAGCTTAAATGCTGGTGCTGGTGACTGACACTCCTTGAAGGCTTGTGGTTGCCTTCTGCATCAGAGGTGGTCTCTGCTGGGAGCTACACGTGCATATACTCAGAGCACAGTCATTATCAGAGGAGAAAAGACAACACTAATATAGTGTCCCAAGTACCAAGGCAGCAGCTGCAGCACTGAGCCACGTGGCAGCCCAATCTACAGAGCACAACACGACACTTTAACAACCTCGGGCTTGAGAGCCTTCCAGCAAACGACAACGCAAAGTGACTCACGTCTGCTGCACGCCTTGCATTTGCTCTCGCACTCCCACACCCGTGCATACACAAACAAACCATGTGACTTTGGAAAAAAATACACAATTTGTCAATGCAATATGTCTAAAAGAAGAAGGAGAAAAAGAACTTAGGCAGCTTCCCATCTATGACCAGTGTTAATGGATCAAAAAAAAAAASGACACTGTGACTAAATGCCCATAATGAATCTTTAGCCACGTAACACGGTTATTGCGTTTTGTTTGTTTTACAGAAGACAAATATTTTCAGAGATAAAGCAGAACTGCAAATTGCTTGTGCCATGGGAAGATTACATTCTTCAGTAGATACTATCACTAGTATGAAAGACAATAAAAAACACRCAAGGAAAAAATGTCGGTAAGGCAGTGCATTGTATATAGAGTCTGTTCCCACAAAGATCACCTTATTCCATCAGTTACCTCACTGACTTTTTTTTKGAGTATTAAAGGAGTAAGATATATTTCAATGAGTCAAGTGTCTTTATAACTCAGCTGTGACASAAAGATTGGGATAGAGCAGGGTGAAAGAGTAATTAAGAAGTTGCTAATTGCTGACCACATCCTTTACGGTATTACTCCTACCGTGAGCTACAATTTTCCTGTCCAATTTTGGGAATAAACTGATTAGCAGATTACCTTATACTTTTGATACTCTTTTAAAATCCATCTGATTTTACTGGATTTTCCTCTCTAGCAAATAAACTGCTCACACTAAACAAAATCCCMAAAAGAAGAAATACGGTTTTCTCCAGTAATTTTCCCTCATCAGGACTAGACCTCAGTGGGACAGGTTCACAGAAAGTTCTCCAAATGTTTTAGGGTGCCCATGTTCAATAGGATTCAAAAGTGAGGGATAAAATTGCTTCAAAATCAGTGGAAAGAAGAAACACTCCGAGTCTTTTAGCTGCTCTCACACACTGTGCAGTACATTACCAGCTGCCAGGATCAAAGCTGAGCAGGCGTTCCTAAAGGGGCAAGCGACTGCATGGTGTGACTGCTGATTACACCTTCCCCAGACTGCCTCCAAATGGGAACATTATTAAAACAGGATTATTCTAAGGCTGTATTCTCAGTATGTCCACCAGGATGACTCGTCACCGTAGAAGTTGTAGTTTAGCACGTAAGGAAACGAGAGGCTGAGGTACACTAGATGTAGCCTCCACTCAAGTCGTCGATTGGGAGAATTTAAGCCTAAATGTTTAGGTTAGAAATGCAGATGCATATTACTGAATACCCATAGGTATTCTGTAAAATTTCCTTTCTTCCTGGCACTTGACTTGATGTATAAATTGGACATATGCTGCTCAGCAAGCATAATAATAATAGCAGTGGCCAAAGTAACATGTTYGGGAAGATCAGCTCCGCTCTCCCTGGCCTTCTTACTGATGTCAGTTGGATGTGTTATGTGAGCTCCAGTACATCCTGCTGTGTAGCATAAGCAGCAATGTAACAGCACAAGGAAGTGAAGAAACCTGATTCAGCTGTGGCCTGACCAAAATACACTGAACACTGTTTGCCTGCTTAAAATAAATAGGCTCCCATTTCTATTCCTAATGAACACTTCAGTGAAACTCTCCTTGCTCTCAGAATGAGACTGAATTCTTGACAATAGGTGAATGCAAAATACATTTTGTTTCCCAGAGAAAAATCTAGTCCCAGAGAAAAAACATTTATGATGTTTCCCCATTTTCTAATTTTTTCATCCTTCTTAGTCCCTGTRAGAAAGAAACAAACAACAACAACAACAAAACATCTAATTAATCTGGAAATATCACATGGAATAATCAGCTTTTACAAAATGTTTTACTTCCTTTCTGCCTCAGATGGAGCTAAAAGTTTAAAGAGAAGAAAGTATGAGAGAAAAAAAAAATCCTGTCCCTAACTTCAAAAGGAGTTCTGCCCTTGTTTGGAATGAGACAAGACAGACATTTAAATCCCATCTAATAAGATGGTATGCGTATCTTAGTCAAGATAATAGGTAGCMGTGTGATGGTGCCTTGTGCCCTATTTATCATACGGAATTTTGGAAAGTTGTTTCTCTCCACTGATGGTGAGTAAAAGGTCATTCTGCCAGAGGGCTTCAAAATTTCCTCCAAGGTCTTCCATCCAGGTCCAAGTTCTGACAAGGTTCAAATATGCTTGTTTTTCAAAATATGATCAAAATACATACTGAGGTTCATGTAATCACAGCGTTTTTCTGTGGTCTTACATTTCCTTTCTCCGCAGAAGTGTAATTCTAGTCCTGTCTAGTTTTAAATTCATCAACGGATGAAGTTCCTACCAATTCCCTTGGGATATTATTAGACTCATAAATCTCAATGCAAGGAAGTTTTTCCAAGATGTATTGCCTAAATTTCCACTTGACTTCATCCCATTACTCCCCTTATTATGCTGATTCTCCTCTTCATGGGTACGCTCTTCCAATGTCTGTAGATTTACTCATCCACAAGGCTGCTATTGCTTAAGCAATCTGTACCTACTTGCTTTATTTCTATTTTGAAAATCAATTTTTTTGGTCCCTGACCTTTGTTTCTACATTTTTAAACAATATTATTCTGATATTAATGTGCMGTGAGGTTAAATATCAGTCTGTAGCTCAGAATACTAGTATGTACAGTTACAGCAGAAGACATTAGACTTTTAACTTTTCTCTAAAAAATAAACAAGATAACTCATAAATTTTTTTCTTTCTCTGCTAATTTCATAATTATAATTAAACATATCAGTACTGCAAATGTTATTAAGAAGTCATATCAACAGTCTTTTTATTTATTTCTTCACTGCCCATTTACCAATGCAAACAATTTTACTAATTTTACACTGTGAAATGGGAAACATCTTTCCACTAAGGTGACTGAGCTCGAATTGAGAGGTTCAAAATGTCCTTATTGCCACTACATACTCTCTGATGCGCTGTAACTAAGGGGCAATGCAACTATTACAATTTCATGCCTGCTCTGTGCATACTTTTGATAGGAGCAAGCCGTGCTACTTAATCCCTAACTGACATCCTTTCAAAACCACATTCCAAGCATGCACACACATACATTCACATTGCTGTTTGATCTCAAAACAGAGTATGTCCAGTTTGAACTTAATGATTACTTTGCCCAAGCCCTATAAACTGTTTTATTGCTTACGTTTCTGAAGCCATTCTAGAAATCCATTCCCACTGTTAGTGTGAACTTCATTTGCAGCAACACAGTTCAGCATGCCAGGTGGGAGTGCAGATATTGTGTGAAGCTTGAGCAAGCTTAAACACATGCAAAAGCCGGAACAAAATTAAATGCACAAGGAAACTCCAGTAAAAAATGACTTTGTGAATAAGCTACAATACTTCTGGGTAAACCACAATGTCCTTGTTCTTTTCCAACTGCTATAACGTTTGGTAAAGAAAATGGTAGCACTTGATATAAATCAACCAGACAACTTACAGGAGGAAAAATAGGTAAACTTCCTAGAACCTTGAAAATTCAAAGAAAGAATGGAAAATTCAGTCAGCTGCTCATTTTATTCAAAACTGGTCCAAAACCAAGTGTCAGCTTTCCATATGAACATTCCTAAAAGGGACATGAGAGAGGTGGTGGAGTCTCCTCCTCTGGAGTTCTTCCAAACCCGCCTGGACACCACCCTGTGCCACATGCTCTAGGAGACCCTGCGTGTGCAGGGGGGTTGGACTAGATGACCTCTGGAGGTCCCTTCCAACCTTAAGCATTCTGTGATTCTATTGTACCTCTATGTCTTTGCCCCGCTTTTCTTGTCACATAGCACGCTATCAGATCTCCTCTTCCAAATCCAGTCAAAACACCAAAAAAYAACTTCACAACCAGAGGCACTTGCCTCCCTCCTACAGACAGAAGTCTGGGAAGTTGCATAATGATTAACAATTAGTAATGCTGTAATGCTGTAAAAAAGGACAGGAGAAAACATTTCTCCTTAAAASGAAAAATCAAAACAAAACAAACAACCTCCCACRCCTCCCCCCAAAAAACAAAAGAACACACACACAAGGAAAAAAAMCCCAGAAATTAAAAGAGTAGTTTGTATAATCTTTAACAGAACATGCTATTTCAATCTTAGGCCAAGACCCATTAAACAGTGCTSTTGAGGTGCTTTATTTCACAAGACATCCTTGAAAACTCATGTCATACATGCCTATTAATTAGCTATCTATTCTTTCTTTTCTTTGAGATTACACTGCAATCACTTAAGCTCACTCTTAGCCATAGATACAGATAAAGTCTGATACAAATGCACTGTCCTAACAAAAACCTGGAGGTGCATCTGAAACATGTTCTGTCTATATATTGGTTATTTTCAGCTTCTTAATACCATAATAAAATTTGCTTTGACACAGGAYTTCAGAAGACATGAGCCTGAGTTAATTCAAACTCTAACAATATACATTTGAAACCTCCTCCAGACACATACTTGGATACATATTCATATCAAATCTCACCATCTCTCTGGAATGTTTCTTTAATTACCTTAGTGTTAGTGTCAAGAGACTAATCAGTCTGTTATAAATAAATSCAGATTGTTCTTGAGAGCATATATTTTGTCAGATAATCTAACCATAATGGACAATTGAGAATTGTTTGGTTTTCACTCTGAGAGACCCYAAAAATATATTTTAGAGTGGAAAAAAATGCATCCCAAATGTAACTAACTCCATTTTGCCCCTTCAGCATTCAATCAGCTATTACCTCTGATCCTTCCCTTGTTATTTCCTGTCTTTGCATCCAAACGCAGAGATGGCTAATTCACTTTAGGAGAGCCTTTACTTACGACTCCCTGCCACCCTGCGTTAATTTTGAGGGGTGGGACCGGTAATGTTTCTTTTATAGGTTTCTTTTAATGGATTACAGGATGCTGTTGTAAGGTCACTGACCACATAGGCAGGAGAGAAAAAGACTGTGAATCTGTATTATTTTCAGGTCACTAACTGAGCGACCAGGAAAGGATGAACTGTGACTGAGTAGCGCTGCCTTTCATTACTCTGCATAGTTYGGAGAGCGACCTTTCATTTTCACTTTCCTCCCCTACTGCTGCTCTAAGAGTCTCTTCTATTTTCAGTTTTTCTCTGAACTAGCAGTCATTCTCGTTGTAAACTTCTCATTGCAGTGAGGAATCCTGTCAGGAGTCTGAAATGGTTTGTTCAGGGCTGAYTTGGTGCCAAGCCTCTCCCCCAGCTTGGTTTCCAGACCCTTCTCTATAGCTGTCATGTATAATTTATCCTGCAAGGCTGTAACAAACTGCAGTTTCAGCCGGTGGCTCTCAGGAGCCATCATGCTCAGGCTAACCGGGGGTGAACAACTATTGCTTCTGCAGTTGCCTCAAAGTGCTGTCTTCAGTAACGCAAAAAAATACAGTCTATTTTTCAAATAATATGGTGTTTTAGGGACACTCAACTGCTGTGAAGTTTGTTTTTTAATAAAAGTTGTGCCTATGACTGTTCTGCCTAAAATAAGAGAACGACTTAGTAGCAGCAACATAAAATGCAATGGTCTGGGCTAGAAGAGAGTGATATGTAAGAGAAAATGTCCTGCCTCTGGGATTACRGAAAATACCCTCCTTTTTATACATCATTACAATTCTGCAGAGCRTTTGTCCTTTCTGTAGTACAGTCAGTCTACACATTGCAGTTTTTTGATTTTTATAACTACAAGATCATCTGATAAAAAAACAAGATAGGAAATAAAAAGAAAGTTTAGACAATAAAGGACCCCCCCCACCCCCCAAAAAAAGAGGAGAGGTAGGCATGGGAAGTGATCTGAAGCAGAATGCAGAAGAGAACTACTGCTTGAGGTCACTAGGAAAAGGAGAGGGGAAGGGGAAGAGCAGAGAAATGGGAAGAAAAACACTATCAATGTTGCTTTCACAAATAACTCCTGTGCAGGAAGATGAATTAGTGCAGCAGGAGAAAAAGTAAGAACACAGTGAAGGAATAAAAAGCAAAAATTCAAATTTTTGCAAAATTTTTTCAAGAAAATCTTGAAAGAATGCAATATAATTTCCAGTTCCTGATCCAGATAATTTTGAAGCTTCATTAAAAAAAAAAAAAAAAATCCAGGATTATAGTAGTTAATTCTGACATTTTGGAAAGGAAGGAATATGAAGTCAAACATAAATAAGATACATAAAAAAACTGAAATATACAGATATTTTTGCACTTTCCCTATAAAGCTTTGGACATTGTCAAAGACAAGACAACAGATGAGCGGGATCACAGGTCTACGTCAGTTTTTGGGGAAATAAATGGACTGAGAGCTGTTGGCTGGGAAAAAATCAAGCCCAGACTGAGCAATAGGCTATCCTCAACCCTCAACACCTCCTGCAGATTACCATCCACCTGATCATCAGTTCTTTCAAGGACCGAGGTGACATTGGCCTGTGCACCACTAAGCAAATCGCTGAAAACTTGCAGGCCTGTTCTGTCTAAAGCATAAAACTGTACTCAGTAACCTTTGTCTTCAGGGGGAGAAGGGTATTTGGTCGATATAGATGAGACCTGGTACTACAGAAGTTTGGGGGTTTGCTAGGTTTGAGGTGCTATGGAGAGCTGAGAAAGATCAAATGACAAGTAGTGTGGTAAAGTTAGCGTATACAGCACGAGAAGAAACATCCACAGGCTCAAGGCTTTTGGGTGAGGGTAAAACAGGGTAATTTATCCAGGGCAGGAGTCAATAGACAATATGAGGATTCGCACCACAAAGTTTTATTGTTACAAATCATTGACTGCTTACATACAAAGCTATTTACTTTAATTCTGTATGTTCATCACCACATCTGTCATTGGCGAACTGGCTAATGTTTCCAAGATGTTCATATATTACATTATAGCCACTCCATTTCACACTAACAGCAATACTGCATAATTCATCACTGTCACTTCGGGCAATGTTCTCTAGCTGTGTTGACCTGTAAAAGGAGAGGCAATAAAGATGTAGAGTAGTGTGGCTCTCTGAAATGTAGGATGTCAAGCCCTGTGGCAACATGCTTTCAGTGCTGAATTTCTGTAGCAGACTCCAGCTCAAGATGATCCTTTAGCGAGAGGCAGCAGAAAAGGGGAAGTTTCTAATTCCTGTTCTCAATGATTAAAATCACCAGTCTGTTATGGGGATGGATAGGTAATTCCTAGGCAGAGGTGTCCATAGTTTAGAAGACTTTTCTGAATTCTGCACAACTCATGAGATCTTCTACATCCACTAGACAGTGTCTGTTTTAATGGAGGTACATACTTGCCGAGGCAAGCTGAAATTAGACCAGACTGAACATCTGACATCCACCTGTACACACAAGATATGACAGCCTTCAAGGCAACCACATTTTCAAAACCAGCTAGTGAGATCCAAATTACTGCAATGTCAACCTAGGCACTACAGCAGATCAGAGCATTATGCAACAACTTTTTATTTTTACATCCATGTACAGTCAGGAAGACTTTGTAGGAATCAGTATAAATCCAGGAAAAGAAAACAAGAAGAAGAAATTTCAGGAAAAGAAAATATTGCTGTGTTTTAACAGCAATATTCAGATAAGGTAAATCCTCAACTCTGTAAAAGAGATGGCTAGAAAACKTGAGTCTATTCCTTTATTATTATGCTCTTTTACCAGGCTACACTTTCCCTTCAGCAGTGAGAGCCTAAATATTTCAAAGCTTGATGGAACCATAAAGAAAGTTGACTAAAACACATTCAAATGCTCATTGGTCCCTTGCATGATAGTTCCTATTTATACTGAAGCAATGAGGAACCAATGACATTGTAAAGAACAAACATATTGAACTTCACATAGACTCTCCAACATTTTGAATAGACCACAAGAACCAAACTCCCCCTCTCCCGCTCAGTCCCCACCAAGGCTTATAGGTATAAATGCAGGCAGGAGATAATTATTTTTCTGTTGAAACTTGCCTACATAAAAAAATCCTTAGCCTCTCGCTAAAGGATCATCTTGAGCTGGAGTCTGCTACAGAAATTCAGCACTGAAAGCATGTTGCCACATACACTTTAGTTTAGTACAAACTAAATTTCTGATGCTGAAGTTTATTTTAGTTAGCTACAGCAGCCCTACCAAGGGCTCACACAAGAGATTCATTCACTGTTAGAAGTCACAAGGCAAAATGTAAGGCACAAGATAAGGAAAAATATCCTGCTCCTGTCCTATATTCTTCAATAAAAGGCATTTCATGCACAGAACTCACAGTTACAACCCAGAAAATAAAGATCAGTCAGAAAAAGCTAATGTTAGAAAACAAACATGGAAGGAATTTGCTCTCATAGCCTGACATGCAAAAAGGAGAATCAGTGCCTCCTGGAATGATATGGAATGCTGGAATTTCAGCAGGTGTTTCCAGGAACAACTGTTGGAGAATATCTTCCTGGTAAAGGTAAATAAYGGCAAGTATTTGGAATTCTGCATTGCAGCTGGACAGAGCCTGGCAATTTTCAAACAAGCTTGAATGACCTAATGACAAGCAAGAGTAAAATGTCTGCTTATCTCTGCCTTAACTTCAACATTTTTCAGTATTTGGTCAGTTAGAGAATCAGGATTGCAGAAAGAAAAATAAGGTTTCAATGGGAAAAGAAATATTATGATCCCTCACTCCTGTCAATTAGATATTCCAAAAAATACATTAACTGCCCTTAAAAACCATCCCATTCCCTCGGGTGATATTCAACTTGTCAATTCTTCATGCTGGAAAGACTAAGCAGCTAATTTAGTTCCCATCAAGACTATTCCAGCACTGCACGTCTGTCTGACAAAGACATCAGCCAGACTCTATGAATAGGGAAATAATTATCCAGACCTGGCTTTCCATCTGTATTTCTATTTAATCTTGAAGATGTAATCTGTTCAAGCCTTCTACAAAAACCATTGTCCATGCATTCATTTCCACCCAGAGCTCATAAAAGTAATAATTAAGAATGATAACTAAGAGAAATTATGCTTTTTCTAATCTCGTTTTGATACTTAAAAATACACTTGATGTTTATTTATTTATTTTTAAGTTACTTAAAAAATACTTTTGACTACCAAAAGAAAAATTCCAAAAGTTTATTCTTCTGGACCTAAAAGCCCTGCAGTTTCTGAAAAATTCAGAAACACAACTTAGAAACATTAAAGTTGCTGATGCATAAGTTAGCTGGTAGCATTAAACAATTTAGCCTTTCACAGTAATTCAGCACATCACAAATGAAAAGTTCAACARAGAGCTTTAGGTACAAATAAAGAAGTTGCTTTACAACACGGTGACCTTCTTCATAGTCTCCTGGGAGAGCTGAATGTGTACAGAAGGAGGTATGAAGCTGGGTACCAAGCTAGAATTCATGTCCATGATCTTGGACATGCCCAAGGCTGAAGCCCTTGGCTCTTTTCTAGTTACAGAAAGCCCATCTGGAAGGAGGCTGTGGAGAAGGGCAGGATGAGGGATTCCATCCTTTATGTTTCACATAGGCACCGACGGTAAATGTACTGCTAAATCAGGATAATCTGTCTTTCATGAGGATGAGATAAGGAACAGAATAGTCTGAAGATGACTTAAGAGTCTCTGCAGAGTTTGTAGCCTGAATCACTGCCTTCTCTGTTGAGGTGGACCCATATCTCATCTTAAAAATTTTGCCGATCATTTCTTTGTAAAAGATGAAGCAAGAAAACTATTACATGCCTCTGCATTTTTTCCTCTCTCCACACTAGACATAATTCTGCAGACAATGTGCACACTGTTGATTATGTAGCTATTCATTGCTATCCATTTCGCTTGGTGGGGAGAAAGAAAAAAATCAGTCTCAGATTGTGGTTTTCACTTCCCTAGCAGGATGCACAAGTCCCACTGCTGAAAAAGAAAACCTTTCTAATACTCAAAGGAACACAGGAGTCTGATCAAGTAAAAACTGACTAAAGACACAGTCCCAAATCGGTATGCTAAAAACTTAGAATTTTTTTTCAATAAACAGATTCAGAAAAGGAAACAGATTTAGTAAAGGTGATGAAAGTTTTCTTTCCTTTCCCTCTTTTCCACAAGAATTTGCTTTCCTTTTCACGAAAGTAACCTCAGTGGGGAAAAGAAACTGTATTGTGGGCAAAGTTCCCTAAAAGCAAAAGTTCTTTGATTCATTTTTATTTCTGATGCTCAAATCCCATTTTTCACTATTCCTCCTCTATTCTGGTCACTATGGCAACAAAAGTATTGAAAAATCCTCTGCCTTTTTGATAATCATTTAATCATTTAACAACAAAATATATTGGGAAAATATGAGAGAGAGGAATAAGAAGAAATACCAAAAGGAAAAAAAATCTGGTTTAAAAATAAAGAAGACCAGCAGAAATGAGTAATTGCCTACAGGACCTCTGTGTCCTCACTGATAGCAGGTTTTAAGCCTTGTGCTCCCTCAGACACTACCTACTTTTCAGGGGAAGCTGCATGCTTTCTGAATTGAAAAAGTCAGAGGAAAAATCCAGACGATATGTTAAAAATTCAGAATATTACCAAAGAACCCAGGATGTTTGTAAGCAATAAAAGTCAAATTCTGGAGTTTACCATATGTCTTTCTTCTTATCAACAGAGGAGACTGAATATCCTGATAGGAAATCTAGGAAACCCTCAACAATCCTTTGACAGGATGACCTGGCAAAAGTGAAATCTCTGTCACCTTTAAGTAGCAGGATTATGCTCTCTTGATGGTCCCAGCAAGTGTGGAGCAGTACATGCTCTGGCCTACGGTTCATTCCCTCTCTTAGACTGATAATGCTACCACAGAAGTTTTCCTACAAGGGACCTGACTCACCTACCAGGAAGATCAAAAGTTTCCTGTACCATTGGCCCTAAGCATCCATTTAAGATCAAGTTCATTTCAGTTCTTAACACAAGAGAAGTCCCCTCTTTGCCCCTACCAAATCTGTGCCTGAGACAAAGTTTCAGGAGAGATAGCAAGGAAGCAGGGATATCTACAAAGGGTCTGAACAGCTAGATACGCAATGTCAACAACTTCCCTATTCTTTGGTTGTGGTGACTGAGCAACTACAGGACAACGCTGCATCTCATCTTTACCGCAAGCCCTCAATATCTAAATCCCCAAAATACTGCTCTTGCTTTTAGCCATACCTCAGCTTTAAGCAAAATGAAAATTAGGCTTTGTTTTCAACAGCATCATAATATTTGCCTTCAAAAACCTCCTCCAAACATCCTCCAGCAAACACGCATGAAAGATTCAGTTTGTTTATCAGAACAACCAGGTCAACTTATTAACTATCTTTATTGATATTGATATAGAAAATATTGAAGCAGTAAATGATTTGATGTACACTTTCCCCTTCTATTGACATGGAAAACTGTATCTATTCTGACAATGTTTTGTTAAGCAGTGGCTCCTTTGTTCAAGTTTGCTTATCGGCATGCAAACTCTTTTCAAACCTTGTTCAAAGTCAATACCTCCTATGTCACCAGTCCATTTGCCCTCAGAAACTGCAAGTGAGGGAATGCTTTTCACATACCCTTGGAAAATTTTGCATCCCGGAGAAGCTGCTAGAGAGAGGCAAGACATTTCTGTGACAACTTTGGCTATGCATGCTTGCCATAGGAGAGCAGCTTTGCTCTTCAATAGATAGTATTGCAAATACTTTACAGAAAATAGAATCTTAGTATGCCCCAACAGGAAATGACAGAGATTTTTTCAGGGTGTTTAACTGAGAAGGTTCACCATTTTTTGAATAATTGCTTTTTTCTCACTGAAAGTTGTTCTCAAGAATAGTATATCTTCAGGGTTTTAAAATTATATGTAATGATTTCTCTGAGGTGTCACATCACTGTTACATCGTTGAATACTGTGGAATGCAACTGTCCAAGGAGAAGCTGTATTATTCCTATTGCAAAGAAAGAGAACTGCACACTATAAATTTCTTCTTCAAAACACACAAATCCCCACACATGTAAAAAGGTCACTTGTACGACTAAGAATATAAGCATGAGCCTTGGCTCCTTTTGCAGTGGTTTGACCACAAACCTGATTTCTTGTATAATGGAGGGATAGTGAGCATTTACTACCCCAACAACTTATCCCAAAATGGGTCTTTTCCATTTATGCTTTCTATTTAATTTAGGAAAATCTGAATACAGAGGCACTGACAAAGTCTATTATGCAGAAAACCAAAATACTAAACACGGGAACAACAGAGATGGGCACCTTTGGACCTGATAACAACCTCAACCAGGAAAGATTTCTAATTATGTAGCTGCCACTACATTCTTTGGCTTCATAGTCACTGTAATGCCTTTTTGCAAACCAAGAAGTCTCAATCCAAGAGCACAGCGGCAGATAGAAATCAGTGGGGATTTCAAGCCTGGTTTGCAGTGCTTACTCACACATATTCATGTAATACTGTTATCTGTAAAGGCTAATAGCACTGTTAAATACCTATCCCTGATCTGAAGTATGACTTTCTAGATGTATGGAGCCTACTYAGAAGGAAAAAAATGTATCATACAGGAAATAGAAATCACTGTTCTTCAATTTGCTTTCTCTTTCACACTCCCAAATCTCACAAAAGAATTCTGGTAAGAGCTTGTCTTGTTTATTCCCCAAAGTTCTGGAAACAGTCACCGGAAAAAAACTAATATTCAGCTTTCTGCAAGTCTGGATTGAGATCTAGTTGGTAACTTCTCAAGGTAGTAAAGCTAAACAGATTTTTGAAGTTTGGAAAGTTTGCCAGGCATGTCCTAATGGTGACTAACCAAGCAACTGACAGACAAGATGGGAGGGATCAGGTTGTGTTCTGAAGTTTTCATGCTACCATTGCAGTACTGCAATTCAGACTGAGGTCACCCAAGCTAGTGAGAGAATCTATGCATGAAATGAGGTGCAATTTGTACAAATCAATGCCTCATAACCAAATCATAACATTATGCTCTCTGTGGATGCCTGTGCTGCAGCCTTAAGTTAACTCACTTAAAATTTTGTCAGGATATATTATCCGATGCTGAACTCTGCTATGTGGTCTAAATTGCTACCAATATCTGAGCTAAAATTTTCACATATTTCTGTATTGCATTACATTTTGATGTATAAATATTCTCTTATCTTACCTACATGTTTGTAAAATAAGGTATCTATTTAGTSAGTAAAATCTTTGCTGTTACTTTTTATCTTTCATTCTTCACTCTGCATTTTCTGAAAATTGCTTAAATTGCTTCCACCGCTTTTTTTTCCTCTCTATAACCCTACACCCAAGAAACAGACTAAAAAATATGCTTCCTCATCTATTTACTTGAGTACAGAAACCAAGGTTTTCAGCAGACCACCAAATCAGACAACACTCATGCTCATATGGCATTAAAGAGGCATTAGCACTCATGTTCCATACTTGATTCTGTAGTTCTGGAGGATGAGGCCAAGAAAATCTAAAGCAGAAAATAGGAGGCACGTGATCGGCCACCTAAGCCTTTCACCCGTTCCTGTCTTCCCTTAAACTGTACTAGGGAGCAGATAGAATTGGTAGGTAAGACAAAAACCACCAAAGAACAGAAAGCAAAGTAACCAAGTTTGGATATGGAAAACACATCAAAACAAAACAAAGCAAAACCACCTCCATGCCAAAGACAACAATACACCTTCTTATGAACTGCGTCTGTGTGCTACAGGCATTCTCTAGTGACCATTTCTAGGCACAGGATATTGAGTTAGTCAAACCTTTCATATCACCCAACATAGTATCACAGCCAAACTTTGAAAGCAAATGTGAACTCCAGATTACTACTGATTGTGATTTTACTACGTGTGTGTCATGATCACATTGAGCAAACTACCACATAAGAGTAGGAAGAAAAAGATTGAATTTCTGCTTCAAAGAACTACAATCGTTAGTTAACATCTGGGTCTATTTTTATTTTGTTAACTTAAAGAAAAGCTAGGGAAAAAACCTTTCATGCTATCATAGGCAAATGTCATCTCCAATGTACTGAAAGGAAAATTCTCCAAAATAAATGTGGGTAGATCAGAATTGWAACCCTTCGCCCTTACTTAAAAACATAAATTGTAGCTATCTTTTGCTCTGTGAAGGCAGCACTTACCATTCAAGTCTGTTTTAAGAGGAGTGCAACATCATTTCTTTGAGAGATAGACCTTCCAAGAAGCAGAAAGGGTTAAAGAAAGTTTGGGTTTATGTTCAACAGACTTATTATTTTGTAAAAAGTTTACTGGATCCAATACTACACTTACATGTTTATCTCCTCGCAGATATCTTGATTTAAGTCTGCACAAATCCAGGAGTTTAACAGTTAGCACACTGAAGCATCTTTATTATTGAAGAGTAGCTGACCGCCTTGTAACAATGCTTACTGCTCCAGTGGGATGAAGAAAAATAATTAAGAGCAAAGATGTCTGACATTTAACTAGTGTTATATTTAAATAACTTGCTATTGATATGTTGTAATAGGTCTATTGCCTACTAAAAATGAAGCACTTCTTTCAGGTCACTCCTATTATTTCTTTTTTATAATAAAAAATGACTCCTCAACATTAATATTACCTTTATTTCAGAAGGAGCCAAAATGTCATAAAAACTAGTTTCAGAGCACTTAGATTTAACTTAACCAACCCAAAAATGCAGCCACCTCTGAGTGAGATCTGTTCCTTAATGGATGAGACTACAACTGAAGATAAAGTATGAGGAGACTATCCATTTGAAACTACAGGAGGAATTTAGTTATGGAAAAATAAAAACAATTCTTTATGTTTGAGACTGTCCACAACACTACCCAAAAACCGTTAGGCAATTTAAGAACTACGATGTTTCATTTTACTGATAATAATTAATCCTTTGCTGTTTATATAATTTATACTAATTAATTATCGAGTTGGCCTGCATAGGTGGAGAACAGAGCTCTAATATTTATACTTGCCTCTTCTTTTATCAAATGAAATATTTAAATATCTAAAACCAACTCTAACAAAATTCATAGCATTTGATCTTTTACCATATAGGAGGAATAATAAAAGAGTCTAACAACTGTATATGTTAATGTCAGAGATATTTAAAATTTTTATTAGGTGATGATGGTGAAAAATGCACYGTCTTCTCATTTCTTCTCACCTAGGCAAGTTTTAAGTAGAGAAAAGTTTTCCAGTTTTATGGATCATGTCTGTGACAGATGAAATGTCTCTGTAGCACATAATTTATTTTTCTAGCAGAAATAATGTTCTGCCAGTTTTGCCAGGAGATGGGAAGTTTTATGTGCTTATTTCAGCTGAAAACATCTGCACTAGATAATGTAAGCCATTGGGTCACACGTTAAATAACGCTATTATATGTGACTGCCTATAACTGCTGYTTTGCATCTTCTTTGTAACCATGTTTGTAACTAAGCAGAATTGTATTGGATCATTATTTGAAGCTGCTGTGCCATTAACCCTTAATGCATTTATATTTCTCGGATTTTCAATTAATTAAGAGCTAATTCAGTAAAGTAGCTAAATATGAGTCACATTCACAAAAAATAATTTAGGTACCTATATTACCTCAAAATACATAAGGCATTTTCAAAGTTGCTGCTTGCTATCTAAAATCTCACATTTTATACTTCTACATGAATTTCCAAAGTAGCCAGTTCTCTGTTTCTGAATACATCAGTGCTAAATGTCTCAGAGCCAAACACTGTGAGCACGTTCTTTGATCATTTCAAAACAGACCTATTTGATCAGCCACCATTTTTTTTCTAATTGTGTAGCTTAGGGATTACCTAGTTGTACTACTTCTATCTGTAAACTAGTCATTTTGGCCTGCCCCAAGATGCTAAACATCAATACTTCTTTTTCCTGAAAGATGTAGGTCTGAAAGCCCTTGGATAAAGAAATGCATTGTTTTTATTATCCTCGTCTTGTAAGCAGTGCACTATTTACAAAACTATTCGACAATCAAAGATTGGTATGGGTACTTCTTTCCTCAGTTGCCTTTTGGAAGAAAGCAGAATCTTTCCTTGTTTTTTCCAGGTGCCCCACCCCATTAAGACTCCCTACATTTGAGAAAGCTAGATAAGGTTAGGTGTAGAGAGGGAATGTTTTGTATCCCTTTCACCCTAAAAGTCTAAAAGTTCTCTTTTAGACATYTTAACTTTCTAGTTATACTAACTGGTGGTTTGTTGAAACTGAAGTCTGTCTTCCTGGTTCTTCCTCATTTATAAGGTAAATCTAGAGATGTTCTGGTTAGGTTTTACATCAGTGCAGGACCGGTGTTCTCTCCCCTGTTCCCAAATTTCTGTAACTCTGGAATCCTGCACATCATGACAGATCAATGGGTTGAGAAAAAGTAAAGACCTCTTACAGAGAAGTGGAGCTTCTATAAATGAGTATAACTTGTGGAAACAGGTTTCCAAAAGGTRGATGTGATCTTATTTAACTCAAATRGTTCAACAGGACTCCTTGCACCATTATATGTACACTGCTCCTTTTCTTCTGCAAAATTAAGGCATCTGGTTCTCAGTGATTTACTTTCCCAAAAATCTGTAGTGTAGGAGAAAACACCTAAAGATTGAACTTCTTTCAGATAGCCAAACCCAAATTCTCTGCAGTTCTGCTGGGAGGAGATAAAACAGATCGTCTTATGCTCCAGCATCTAGGTTGGCTCTATTCTAATAATTAAAAATAGATATGAAAGTTGCAGGAAAGAACAATAAAACAAGGCATATTATTCTACCAGTAGGTCCATTTTARAAAACGTCACATGCAGGACTTGAACAGGCTGTGGCTCTGATACCCCTTAAAYGCACTGGAGTAAACTGTTCCAATAGTTTCAGCTCAGTTTCCTGACTTTGGTCAGAACTGCAGAACTGACACATTTATGTGTGTTGTTTGTTTTCAGGATTGAATCTCATTTAACAGTGTTATAATTTCCAYTGGCAAGACTTCATTCATTTATTTTGACACTCATATGGATTACCATTGTAATTGTTTCACTATCTCAATATCCATCATAATGGGATCTCAGCAGGGTTTTCTCCTAGTAATCTCACATTTTAATTAGGGGTATCACATCCAGCGTTCTAATGAAGCTGGCAGAAGTATTCTAAGCAGTTCATGTAAAGCATTTTACATGCATTCCCAGGTGAGCAACCTGTAAAGTCCAGATCCAAGAAGTACTCAAATGCCTTTGCAATCAATGAACTACTGCTAGTAGTTTTCTGGTGACTACTTGATATGGTTATCTCATTCTACACCACAARCAATTCTTTGTTTGTAAGTGGTGGAAAAGCTTTTGTTTAGGAATCACTCATAGCACGGTCCTCTTTTTTGCCTCAACTCTTCCCAAGCAATTTGGCATTAAATAATATTTGCTTTATATTCAATGTGTTACTATGTAACACACCATAACCTACCATGGTCTAACATAATGGGGTGATTATTTTTTATAAAAAACTATTTTTATAAAAAATCATTTTCTTTTGGGTTGTATACCTGCTAATGATTGAAATAAATCCTAATTCCAAATTAGGCTAGGTCAACACAGAGAAAAAAATTTGACTTTACCAGTATAGTCCTTCCCCAAAGAGATACTTGCTGTGAGATTCATACACCATTTCTAGGTARTCTGTTGCTGGCTTCATTTTTCTTAATGCATTCATTATGGTGGACAAATGCAAATGCATTTTTAAAATTTCTTCTGCTCCCTTCCTTATCTGTTGATCCAATAAGAAATACAAAAGTCCTGGAAATAGGGCAGCAAAATGATGTTCTCTATTAATACAATTCAGGAAGGAATTTTCCTGTAACTTCTGCATACTTTCTAAAATGAACCAAACATCCAGAAAATTGCAGGCCATGTCCATAGACAGCAAAATGATACTGATTTAGCAAGTACTTTTACATCTCTGATAATAGTTTGGAGAGGTTCCTAGTGTATTTTTACATAGCTGCCTTCTCAATTCTGAAATGTCAAAGAATAACTACACATGCAAAAAAGGTTGGGATCCGTCTCATAGAGAGACAAACAAGCAGTCATAACAAACCACAAAGTCAGCAAAGATGTTGTCTAAACTATCACACAGACTACACCATGACAAAGGACAAGACAAATGCTGTTTTACCAATAAAGTTTTGCCACCAAAGAGCACRGGATAGGGATACAGACCTCCTACCATCTCACATGGATTTAAGGGGAATTAATTTTGCTATCTAATTAAAAAGAATACAGATAATACAAAAAGGTAGAAGTAAGGTTAAAGCTGACATTGGAGAACTGTAATTTGCAGCAAAAATGTGGAAATCAAGAGCCTGCTGTCAAGACATCTRCTGAAATGAATGAGGTGACAAACAGAGTTGCTGTCAAGAGTGTGCCTGTACATTCAGATAGTGTTATGTTACACTATCCTACTCAAAAAAGGTTTCCAGGCTTATGAGCAGAGCTTTCCACAATAAATCAATTTTTGTTGATTCATCAAAATTGAACTTCTTTGCAGGAAAAGGATCTGCATCTACAATTAAGCCCACTTATAAAAGTTTTAAATTTTCACTGTTGAGATATTCTAATTCAAATAAACTTTTCTCAAATACTCAGGAATCCAGGCTGAAAAGTACACAGCATTCTGAATTGCTATGAAATCTATTACAAAAGTCAGTTGAACTCATCCTTTCCTCTCCAGCCTTTAAAAATATTTTTGAGACCTTCAACATTACAATTGCGTTCGAAATAGGAAATTAGTCTGAAACCTCTTGTGATAGGAAGCCCTACTGCAATTATTTTGCCAGGAATCTTCTGTCATCTTCTAGTTGCCAGACATGTCTGTTTTTACACTCTGTTGTTTCCCTTCACAGTCTGTGAATGCAAAGTTTGCCCACATTGAACATCTACAGGAAGCAGCTCTGTGAGAATGGGTTTGGAAAGAAGACTGCTTTATTAGAGCTGCTCTTACCATTTTAGAACAGAAGAGAAATTTGTTTTCCTGTGCAGGATTAGTTACTTCTGTTTGTGTGTCTGTTTTACTTTTAAGGAAAAATAAACTCCAACAGCCAAAGCTTTTCCAGACTTTTTGTGGAAAAAGATGAAGTAAAGGGAGAAAATGCTCTTGCCTATGAGTAGGAAATAAGCCAGTGGTTTGGGGACAGGCTCAGAAAACAAAGAGATCCTGTGTTTTCTTGCTACCTCAAACCTCTCTTGCAATATTTTGGTTCAAGCCAATAAGTTCTTTGGAAGGTTCTTTAAAAATAAGCATGGAATCAATGAAAACAGGGCTGGAAAGGACCTATGAAAGTCTGGCCAATCCCTGTAACACGGCAAGTACACACACCACCTGCCCAATCCTGATGGCAGCCCATTCTCAACCTGTAGCAATCCCACAGCCTATCTAGATTTAACAACCTCTTTCCCTCAGTCTTTCTGATGAGTATTTATTTTATCTTCACCTCCCTCTACATTCCATTCTCCAATCCCAATCCCCACTGAACTGCAGTATCCAGAATGAAACTGAATATTTTAGTCACAGCCACTTCCGAAGAGAATGAGAGAATTACATCATGTGCCTTACAAATACTGGTCTCAATATGGTGTTTGCTTTTTTTTTTTTTTTTTTTTTTTTTCAGAATAGCATGAGATTATTGATAGTTATTTAATGTTTGATTATCTACAGGCTTCTATCTCCTCCTTTTCACCAGGTAGCAATAGGTAGGCCAACTGAAAGATAGATTTTTAACCCCCTAAAAATTTCACTTATGATAACTGTGAGAACAGAAAGGGGGWAAAAAAGGATTAACTTTAAGGTCTCTGGTATGACTGCAATACTTCGTTCTCTTGAAATGAACAAGTGATCTACAAAGTCCCTGAGTTGCATGAAAATTGAAAACCCTAAGACATCGTTTTCAGAAAATCACTTTTCAGAGAATAACTGTGAAGCAAGAAATTTATAGGTCTAGTAATTTTGCCCTTGATAACGTAATTGCCATTACCATTCAGATTCCTAGAGGGTCTGATTTTAGAGAGGTGTTCAGCAGCTGCATTTTCCATTGATTTCTGGTGGAACTGAAAATGATCGGGACTCTGGAAAAATCCATACCCACTGTGATCCAATCCTCACAAAGAAATACTACTCTATTTCATATCACCTGAAAGTTATCTATTTCCTTCAATAGGTACTTCCAATACAATTCTTCAATAAGTAATAAGCCATTGTAAGAACATCCCTCAAAATATCAGACACCAGACAAATGCTTTGCATGTCTAGAAAGTTCTTTTTTTTAAAAAAAAAAAGAGTTGTTTTTCATTATGAAACAGTCAAAAGATTTGTTCTTGGACACAGSCTCTCTGTGAGCTCAGTGAATGTGTGTATGTATCTTGGTAGACATTGGCAGATGCTGCATGCAGCCTAATGAACATCTTACTGCACTCAAAGGTTATAAAAATAACCTGGTCAGCACTCAACAGGCCATCTGTTGCTCTGAAGCAGACTCYATCCACAACACGTTTTGGAGGCTGTAACTTTCTTTCTAATTAGTTTTAACATTTGAAATAGGGTAGGAAGAAACAACACCAACATTTTGTGCTCTGTGTAGATAAATTTCCAAAGTATTTGAGAATATAAAGCTTGGGCCTGAAGGGCAGCTGCTTTTGGTTTGCATTTGAGGAGATGGGCAAAACCAGACTTCTACATGGGCAAAACTGCCATGGTGTGTTCTGTTAGCTCAAAAGTAAGCAAATATAGCAGAATCAAAAGCACAGAGCCATCATTTGAATAATGCACGCCTTGAATGAATAATTAGACATAAAACAACAGGTGAAGACATTTTACATTAGTACATTAAATGTCAAAACGAAAAGGAACGTCAGAGGAATCCAAAATCAGCATCATCATATAAAATAGGGCGCTTGAATATCATTATAAATATAATTCTATATTTTAGATATTCCTATTAAATAAAATCTGTGAGTATGCATTGCTGATTCACAGAAATTTATTTGGCTCAACGAGACGAGTTTTTATTTTGTGCTGAAATTAACAAATCCTCAAACAAAAAGTTCTGAGGCCAGATGCACATTCTCTAAACCATTCTGTACTTGAGTATATCATACTGAAGCATTTTACCAGAATTAATTGATAGTTTTTGTGAGTTTGTATTTTTTTTCTTTCCTAATTAAGAGATGCCAGTTTTCCAGTTAAGTTGGTTGAAGTATGTCATATGATTCATTATTCAACGTAAAGAATTACGTCCAGGGAAACAGCCCTGAAAAAATCCTTAAGCTTTAAGTTATTCTTTGAGACAGACTGGTAAGTAGTGGCAAATAAAAATTGCATTCACAGAAATCAAGACTATTCCATGAATGATTCACAAAAAGAATAAACAGTTGAATTCATAATTAATACTCTCTTAGTTCAGTAGTTCAATCAACTATCTTAAAAATAATCTTATTTAAATGAAAATAGTTTCCCGAGTGGCTTATCAGGAAACTATATAACACTATCTAAATGTTCCATAACATCTCAAGAAAAATAGGGTAACCTATGACAAGACACATTGTGATTAATAATCTATCTAGTGATGAACTTGATCAATATGCTGTTTCACCACTCTAAATTGTTCTAGAGATGCATTCTGTTTCTTGTCTGCTGACAAATTCTGAAAAATATGCCCTTTAAAAAGGTTTGAATAGATTTCTAGACTATAAAACAGCTACTTTTTTTAGGGTTTTTTTTTTAAATGCTCAAAAGCATCCATTTATTAATCCAAAACTTTTTTGCTGAGAATTCATTGCCACTGACTTTACTCAAAATTGAAAAATATATATTCTTAATAATTTGCACATTTAAATTATTAATTATAAGGATAATAATGGTCAAGTGCTAAAAAACCTTCAGAAGATATTCCTTTATAAAAAATTGCAAAATGTTGGCACTTTAATCATGTTCGAAGAAGAAGAAAATTAAAGCTTAAAATTTCCTTCACAATAGAACTTTTCTTACCAAATTCACTTTTATCAAGACAGTCAACAAAAAGTCACATAATTTGTCTTGTATGTGAGAACATGATTTCTAAATTCTTTTACACTTTTTTTTAATTGAAGTTGTCAACTGAAAAGAAATAGCCAAACATGTTATTTTGACTAAATTATAGTTTCAGGAGAAAAAAAAAAAAAAAAAAAAAGAGAGAGAGAGAAAGAGAGAGAAAAAAAAAAACCAATATTCCCATTTTAATGCAAAATTCACCAAAAAAATCATTTAAATACTTTCTCTATATTCTCTTGATGTGGAAAAAAATAAATCTTACTTTATTCAAAGTATTTCATTATCTATAGTCAAAAAAGACTAAGAATGAATATTTTCCTCCACTGTAATTAAAAACAAAATTAAAACACTAAAAATGCTACTTTACTCCTCCCTGCATTCTTCTTATATCCACCTTCTGAATCTCTCTGCTATAAAATATTTATTTCATTTAATACTTATTGCTTATTTTCAAAAGTATGTCTTGAAAGCCCAATAACACTTAATTTTCTGTGTTCCCTGGAACCTCATAAATTCTAACTGCCTGAAGAGACTGCCAAGTCTGCTTAGGCCTAGAGCAACAGCCAACAACAGGCTAAGCTGGGACAACTTTTTTTTTTTTTTTTTTTTGGAGTGACAAACTGCCCTGAAGTGATATCTTTCTTCAAGTCAATAAAGTTGCAACCGTCTGACAGAAACATTCTGGGGACAACTTTTTTTTTTTTTTTTTTTGGAAGTGAAGTGGATCCCTCCAGGCATGAGGAATCAAGAGAGGAATCAAGAATTCTGGTTCTTATCTGAATTGCTTATAGCAACACAGCCTTCCAAGTTTCACCTATTTCTTCAGGTTTCACCTGCCTCAATATGGATTCTACATCCCTTCCATCCATAAAGGCATATTCCAAATTCTACTTGCTTTGTAACAAAGAAAAAAGACACAAATTTCAAACAATGAAACAGAAAAGAGGAACTGAGCAAAATGAAGAATTTCTAACTCTGATAAACCTGCTACCAGAAGATTTGGTTTGATCCTGAAGCAGGGCAGGAACATCAAAAAAATTCCAAGGAACAAAATGCATTAAAAATGTCAAAGGCTTCAATTTTGACAATCAGTCACAACATCTGAATATATTGAAAACCAATGATTTTCAATTCACTTTTATTTTAGCATTAAACTTCATCTTATTCCCTTAATCCACTTATGCCTCCAGTTTCCATGGCAGGTAGACAAGAAGTCATAGGGACTGAAATAAAACTACTCACAGCATAGATTGGCTCACAAGTCTAATGATTCCAAGAAATGCCTTAGGGAACACTCATTTGACCAAAACCCTGGCCTAGAGAAGAAAACAAGTTCTAAAGGTGGAATTTATCTATGGCAAAATGCTATTTTATTTTATATTTATTTAATATTGATCTGAGGCAAAATAATTTAGATCAGTGTCAAAGCAAAAATCAATACTCTGATTCAGGTCAACTAATACGAAATAAAATTGCAATTTTAATTTTAATTCTCCATCAGAGAAATATGACACTTCAAAAATTACTACCATGGTTTTTTTCCCCGCCTTGGAAATTATACTTCACATTTGGGTGAAAAATTCTCAAATGCTTCCAGCCAAAATCCATGATCAGGTACTTAAACAAGCTCTGTGCACAGCAATGGATTCATGAACAATATATTCAGAAGCAACATTTCTATTCATTAGTTTCATGTCCTGCATCATCTAAGCCATAGAGATTCCTTGAATTATGTTTGCACTAAAATCAAAAACATGCAGCAATGAAAAATCCACTACAGTTCTTGGTAAGTTTAAATTCTTCTAAAGATTAACTACTCTCACTGCTAAATATTTGTACTTGATCTTTAGTCTAAATTTATCCTGTTTCATTATCCAGAAATTGGCTTTTGTTATACTTTCAACTGCTCAACTGATGAGTTTTGTATTACCAAATTGTTGTTAACTATGTAGTTACTTTAAAATTAAGTCCCCTCTTAACCTTCTTTTTGTTAGGATAACAGATCGAACCTGTTGGCATCTTAGACCATAATGCCTGTTTTTGAATACTGATGATCATATTTTACTGTTAATAGACTGAGTGCAATGAATGGATCCATAATTTGATCACTCTCTTGAACACAACCCCCCTAGAGCACCCTTTAAGTTTAAAGCAAAGCAAGGTGCTTAGATCTATTCTCCAGAGTACACACCTTGGAAAAGATACTAAGGAGAGCTGAATACCAACCAGAATTCTACCTGCTCACCTGCCTTGCACTTGGTTTCTCTCTAAGCTTCATCCAGGATATTCTCTGCATCTATTTAGACACCTCTTAAACCACTGAGAGCTTGGCCTTAGCAGCATGCCCATTAGGTCAAAATGAAAGCTATATAAAATGTACAAGTCAAGATGCCTCCAAGGTGCAATCTGTGAATTGCACTTTTTATAGCTATGATTTAAGTGGAAGGAAATCAGGGATGAGAATCTCTCTCCTCCTGTAGTCCTTTACAGAGTAATCAATGAGTTTTCATTATCTAAACACTCTGATGATTTGAAGTTAAACATTACTTTTGCAGGTGGAACAAAAGTATTCAACATTTTTTTTTAAGTTATTTAAAAGCTTTTAGCACAGACATGCAGTTTCTGAGAAACATCTCCCTTTAAATTAACAAAAGATTCACTTGTGAAAAGCAATTCTTAGGCTTGTGGCGCAAACATTTCTTTTTACAGTGAGTTTTAGAGTTTCAGTGGCTGGCTCCTTGAAAAAGTTCATTCAGGTAATTGAATGAATAGAAATTCATTCAGATAATTCTCATTTGAGATGCTGACAGCTATATTACTGTTTTATTTCCTAATTTCACAGTGCCTTCTCTAAATAGGACTCCAAAGAAAGGCAATTAACAGGCTGCTTGCCACTGACAAGGCTTGAATTGTCACCAACCCAGAGGCACCCTCACTGGCCATATGATAACAGCTTCTGCCATCTTTCAATCAAATGTTTTCACTTCAGGGAGTGACCAATTGAACAGAAAGGAGTGTTTTATACACTCTCTGTCGGTGAACAGCCAGCTCCTAGAATGATGATGTAAAGCTTCTGGTTGAAATAAGACATTTTTAACCAAATCAGGGTCACTATCCTCTCACACCCAAATATAAATTGTAATCGTTACTCTTTGAATTCTTGTAATATTGCATTTGAAAAAAAAATGCAGCTTTTGTACCAAGCACTACTGGAGCAGGTGCTCATCTGCCTAGAGCCAACAACCCACCTGAGCAAGCTGATTTCCTTGGGCCCCTCTCTCTGTATAAAATTTTGCATAATTCTACATCTTTTCCACAAGACACAGTTCTTCCACCAGCATTTTATCTTCTGGATGATGAAACGTGCATTTTGAAGAGAAGGTATCTTTATTTAAATCCCTTGCTGTTGTTTGATAGCTCTGTAGTAGCTTAGCTATTCATCATGAAGCAACACAAGGTCATTTTACCCATTTCCTTACTCCAATACGCCCGTATGATCTGTTCATCTCTCAACCTGTCTGTGCAAGTGCCATTCAAACCGTTGATCAGACTTAGTGATCACACAGGCTTTATGACATTTTATTAAGTTAACCTTGAAGGCTTTCATTTTACCTTCATTTCTTGATGTATCAAATCAAAAATTGCTTTATTATAAAGCAATATGATCCTGCTATTTCACTGTTAGATATTCCTATTGATCAACCTTCTATTGTAAATAAACAGCTTTCTTTGGACCACTCTTTATGGTTTAGTTGCCTTAGCAATAGAACTTTGTGGAAATTCTGTCTCTCTAAGGATTTTTGTATTTTGGAATCTGGTTGCCTTCAGAAGGAAGCCCCAAAGAGCAGAAAGGCAGGGGCCTTTACTCTAGACCAGTCAGGGAAAAAGTTACTTGTTGCTGCACAGCCCCAAGATTACCAATGTGACAGCAGTTTTCTTAGCAGACTGATGATGAGGAGGACAGAAGATCTGTCAAGGAACCAGCTGCTACGTTGCTGGATGTCTTGGAGACTCTCTGCTAAAATGAAACCTTGCCTATGACACATTTTAAATTCAGTGAATGAGAGAAGTCCAGCAGGAGCTGGTTAGTCACAGTTTTGCCACAGTTTGCTCCATTTGGCAACTCATCAAGTTAAAAAAGTACTTTAATGAATACTTCAGTGTAGCATTTCATTATTATTTCAGTGTAGTAGTGTATTTTCTGAGTAACATTTTAAATTTCTGTCAGCATCTTTACTTTCCAGACTACATAGCAACAGCATCAAAACAGTGTGAAACAATACCTGGATAAATCACATTAATTCTAGAACTATTACATATAAGATATAGTAAGAAGGAGGAAAACAGATGAAGAAATTACTTTTCAAGTCTAACCTCACCCTTCCTCTTCCCAACTTGATGCTTAGCCTAGGCCAAGTATCACTAACAACTAAGTTAATCCTGTTAAATTGCAGAAGTGATAGCCGCTCTGTCTACATTTCAAAATTCCACATGCATGGGTATGTTGGCTCAGGTTGTAAAAAAATTAACATGTCCTCCCCTGTTTCGTCAAGTTTTGTACTGTATGGACAGGGCATGCAGACAGGAAAGGGCCTCTGTTGACTCTGGTAGCTTATTCAGAGGATGGTCCAGCCAGATGCAACTACTCTTGCATATTGTCTTACATAAGAAGTCTGATGATGACTTACAAAAGAAGAGTTTGATAGATCTGAGATAGGACTTCGATGAGCCCAAACACCTTACAGTGACTTCCAAAACCTCACCATGCTTTACTTGTTTCGGGAATAACCCACAAGGCTGCTTCAGGGATCCCAAAAGTGCTTAAATAATACAGAAGAGACAAACATATACTTCTGTGCATGCAGCTACAGAATATTGGGAATTTTAAAGTTACTTTTGCCATTACCAGCTCAGGTGATCCTTAACTTAGGATTCAGACTGATGATAAATATGAAGCTGACAAGCTGCATTTTTTTTTTGTAAATTTGCTAAAGAGAAATCTACATTTGAAATGAGAATTTCCTCTAAGTTAACATACAAAGGAAGAACAATTTAATTATATCACAGTACATGAAGAAGCCTGGCTGGGTACCTGATCCATAATATAAATTCTGCATCTCTGCTGAACTAAGGTAAACATGGACCAGTCAAACACTGAGGACTGTATGCAGAAAAATTATGAGAAAACACCTCCTCATTAATCTTGCAGATGCAGGAGGGGCTGGGCATGTGTACTACTCCAAACTGTAAGGAGGGGCACCAGAAAGTAAGTGTGGAAGAACTGCTTGAAAAGTGGGAACTTAGAAAAAAACCTCTGCCTATCAGAGGTTTTGGCATTACACAATTTGAGGTGCCACTTCCAGGATGGTTTGGTTTGCATGGACTCGGCTCCCCAATGGCTCCCTAGGCAGCACACCCTGCCCTCCTCACAGCTGCGAAGAGGAGTAATGGAGGGTGGACTGGAGTCAAGACCCTGCGGTCAAACTCTGTTGCATTCCCTGTGCTGCACCACTGGTAAGCCACACAGCAGCTGCCCAAATGGAGATATATGATAAGATGTCAGGTGCTGAGCCAGCAATGGTGGCAAGACACTCATTTTGGATGAATTTTGCTCGAACTTTGCTCATTATAATCTAATTATAATGCTAACGCACATCTCCATCCCAAAACCTCTGAGGTACAACCGCTCCTTACTGAGCATGCTCTCTCCATCTCTGGAGATCTTCAAAGCTCACCTGGATGCCACCCTGTGCCACGTGCTCTAGATGTCCCTGCTTGAACAGGGTAGGTTGGACTAGATGATCTCTAGAGATCCCTTCCAAACATCAGTCATTCTGTGATTTTCGATTGACTCTACCTTTAAACAAAAGCTTTTTCACCAATGAATAACAAAAGTCACTCAAACTCCACTTAAGTATAAAACATATAAAAGATGAACTAAGGCAGGAAGAAGTCAGAAGGAAGATTCGGTCTTAACTTCTGGCATCACTTGACCAGCTGAGTCAGGATGCTGCCTGACGAGACTGCTTGAGACTGAGAGCCCTCTCCTATCTTCTTGTGTGAGTGATGATTGTGCATTAGAGATAGCTAAGAACCCCTAATTGTAGTAATTTCCAGTACTGATGTCTGAAACCTGCTTTGTGTATGCTGCATTTGAATAAATCATACTATTCATGAACTCAACTACTTGTTTTGAAGGCAGACTTACAATTGACAGACTGTTCATGAATCTGGTGCTGCCAGACTTGGGCCTATAGCTACCACAGTATTTGCTATCCCTATTATGAGTCCAGCTGCCCCCAGTCCTTCTAGGCTCTGAGAACAGGCTGGAACGCAAGGGGATTCAACTCTTATCATATTAGCCCCCACCTTCAAGTTGCAACACTAAATCAAACAGTACATGCTTTTAATTTAATTTTCTTCAGCTTGGTATGTCTTGGACATACAAACAGAGATAGCATGAAGACAAATGTCAGCTAGGAATGAGAGTTGCAGACTTGTGTCACAGCTCTGATGCGTATCATTGCTCACAGCAATTGTTGAGGAGAAAAGAATGGTTAAAATAAAGACATTCCCTTTCTCCTTTAAAAGTACACTGGGATTAGATTGATGGGGTTACTATGGTTGGGTAAATTGAATTTCTCATCGTTTAGCGTACTGAACCATTTTGGTGTGTGGGTAAAGGCATTGTTCAGCTGACTTTTGGTTTTGGAGAACAGCTCCTGTTGACAAGACCTGTTCATACTGTACTATTAATCCGGGACCCTAGCTATGCATGGTGTGCAAGGTGAAGTATAAGCACAAGGTAAGAGTAAGTCTTTCTCAAAAAAACCCTAGCATTTAACCAGCCATAGCTAAAGAAGCAAAAAAGTATTATCCCCATTCCAATAAAATGGCAATGCAATATCTCCAGGTCAGCCATCCAATCATGCACGAAATCTGAAACAGAGCTCAGAAATAAGCCCAAATATCTGAATGCTAGTTTACTTATTAATGTAATAGGCTCATTCTTGTATCAACTAGTTTTCACTTTTGTTTCTGGTCAGAATATGTTTTCCTCCAAAAGGCATTTGGAGGAAATTCCTTTGTATTCATTATCCATTTGTACACTTTCTTCTCCACTCATAGGTAATTCTGTATTTGCATTGGTATCAAATCTGTTGTTCCTGAAGTCAGTTTTGTTATCAGGACAATGAATTGCCTTTTCTAGTTGGTAAAAATGAGGTGAAACTTGCACTTTTCCATTATGGTGATGTATTTAAAGTGACCGTGTTCACTAGAGCTTGTTAAATACTATAACTCAGATACTGTACCTGCTAAATATATATAATATATATTCATGAAATAAATAATTATGTGATTAAATGGAGTCATACACAATAGGATAATGTCTTATTAAGATCTCAGGCATTTTAGCATTATTATGTGTGTAAATGTTGATGTCACTGCTACCTGTTCAAGCAGCACATGGGGCCTAATTTATTCACTGAATTTCACAACTATCCGAAGAGCTCATAATAAAGATTATTCTAGAAAAACCCACGGAAGATGCTTATCCAGTTGCTTATCCATACTATGCATGTCAGGTACAATGCTACTGTTGGACTTGTTCATATCGTTGGACTGTATGAACAACTCATAGGCTTGCAGTTTATTCATCAGGTGAGCATAAGCCCCATTTTATGAAGAGGAAAATATATCCACAGAGCACCTGAAGAAGGAAGATCCTTACAAGAAGCAGTTTTAAGATATCGGTAGTAGCTGCCCTATTTAGCCTGCCGACCTTCCCTCTCTGTAGTCCACAAAGAAAAACAAAGACCTCCCCGGAGGAGTGGAGTTCCAAAAGTAGTAAATAGAAATCCCACAGAAGAGAATCAATGAATTAAAGTCCCTAAGGGCTAATTCTGCATCATACGTTTGATACTAAGAACAATCTAAAAAGATTTTAAGCGCTCATCTGGGATGATTACGTATGGGTGCAGCTAGGATCTGGCTGTGAGTGTGTGTAACTGTGGTGGAAGGACAGGAAAAGAAAGAATGAAGGATGGACAAAAGCACTGCTGCTTCAGCACTATAACCTGAAGCATATGTACCAGTGAAGAGCCCTCCCTTTGCTTTTCCTTTCTCCTTCTCCTCACAAATTCAATTCTCTACTTATATAAGCTAGAAATGAGAACGGATCCAGGATATCCTCATTCCCTGGGAAACATCATGCTCACTACCCTGGAGAGTCAATGCTGATTCTCACATTAACCCAGCGAATTCATAGTTAACAGTAAACAACGTGAAATGCTCCGAAGGAAAATTTGAAGGACTAGCCACTTACAACACATTTGTTAGCTAAGTTAGGGTGGTCTCCTAATACGAATGAAAAATGGTTTTAATACTGTGTCAGAATACGGAGGAATAATACATGAAGTGAGCCATAGAACTGTTGGATGACAGCTGTGGAAGAAGAACACAATACTTAACCATCTTTGGAAGAAAAGCTCTAATTTTCCTCAGATTTTATTCTGGCATATCATGTGCCTATGCAAATGACCTTATGCAGTCATATTATTTCTTTGCCTGTCCATTTCCCTCTTCATAACTGCTTGAACATGGCCAATTTCTGCCAGAATTGACAGGCTGGCAGTAGTCTCAAAGGTATCTAGCTCCTACAGGTTTCATGGAGATAAACAGCAGCACATTTGTCCTTCTCACCAAGGGAGAGATTGCAGTTTGAGCTCATTCTTTATTAGATACTGGGGAACCCATACAAAGAAGAAGGCTACAAATGCCCCAGCTATAAAAAATGTTGCAAAGCAGCATGCTTTGCATGTTGGGGTTTGTGGCCAGCAGATTCAGAACTGCAAGAAAGCAAGCTGCAAGCACTGTGCCTTGCAGAACTATTTCCTAAAGAAAGGTCTTCAGTGCTCAAGTTTTGTCCCAGGTTCAGACCCAAGAGCTCCTGATAAAGGGAGGCACCTGCCTGCAAGACCCCCAGTCTCTGAGGACAGTATTGACTTTTTTTTTTCTTTTCTTTTCTTTTCTTTTTTTTTTTTTTTTTAGGAATATATCTATTTTTATTTTAAAGGCAGGTGTGAAGAAAGGAAAGATAGAAAGAAAGAGGGAAGCAGGTAGGCAAATTAACTCCAGAAAAATCAGTGATACAATCCTCACTGGATAGAACGTCATAATATGTCATGAAAAACCACTGGAATGTTTAAGGGAATTAATTAGTTTACAGCTTCTATAAATATATTCTTGAGTGGCAGGTGTTCTGGGATCCATACGCAAAGCTGACTGCCCAAATACAATTGTGAAACCACCCGCTAGGAAAAAAATCATGTTTATCTGCTGAGAAAATAGATATGTTGCGTCAAGCTGTTCTTCTCAGAGTGGCATGCCTGGCAAACTGCTTAACTCTGTCATGTCCATGTAACCATGGGGTGAAATGTGGAAATAAGAAGAGCTGGCACACTGCACAGCTGCCGAGGACATTATTTTTTCATTAATATTCTTTATATTGAATGTTTCTTTCWCAGAAAGTTTATAAATAATCAAAGACACCAACAGTATATTCTGTCCTCTGCAAAGACACTTCAGTTTTTCACTGAGGTGAGTGAAGAGTGGTTCAGSTCCCCTCTCTAAAGTTTGTCTTTGTAGTGAAGGTCTATATTCATTATAATTGCATATTTCTTTGCCTCAAACTCAGCAGTCTAAATTTAAACTAATGCAGAGTTCAGATTCGAACCTCTAGCATTTAAGTCTGCAAATACCAACACTTAATCTGCAGCGCAAAGATTTCTCTTGCATTGTAAGGTGCTATGTTTACTTGATTACAGAAATGCTCTGATTATAATTTTTTTCTTCTATTTGGAGTAAAAAGGCACTGTTCTGTTGTTAATAAACACTATAAGAGCATCAGTTCTCAGCAACAAGGGCTATAGAGTGCTTTTTATTAACTGCATCTCCAGTATGCTCAGCTAGATAGACAGAATATAGAGTGATTGCCCTGTTTTCCACCTTATAAATAATGCATTAATAACCCACTCTAGCAAATTTTGAGAAGTACAAGGGTGCATGTGCATATGCATTACACAAATCATTACAAGAACTGGCCAACCATCTGACCATTACGTAGATGCCAGGAATTACTAAATGCTTCCAAAGTGGTGATCTTCACCAAAGTCAGAAGCTTCTGGTTTTTATCACTGTCTCAATCACTCATGCAATACACTTCTTGCTGCCAACTTAACTTAATACCATATGTATGCATGTATGCACAGTTGGCAATGCAAAGGACCTGGCACAGGACTGAGTTTTAGCTGTGGAGGTATACAAATCCTGTAATTTTTATTTAGAAAGGAAAGTAATTTGCCACACAAAATAAAAGTGCATACGACTGCAGTATTACCCTGTCTGGCTTCAGGCCAGMTGAAGTTTCTTCCCAAATAGCTTGGTCTTCCTGAGCCTCCCTCAGGGCAGGGTTGCCTAGGTGAGATGAACCACCTGCTCCGTGACAGAAATCCAGCCCTGTGGCCACATCTGGATAATGCAAATCCTGACCAACTCCCAAACAAAAAAGCTGTCTCTGCCCTACTTTTGCTAGAGCCTGCCCCTTTTCTGCAGCARAGGAAACCAGGGCAAACGTCCCCCAAGCAACCAACTGTCTCTACATCCTGCTCTCTCTGTGTTACACTATTTCCATCCGCATGGGAGCACCCTGTTCTACACGCACTGAGTCCCATCCTAGAAGCTAGTCTGCTACGRGGCCCTCTGCGTTGTAGGGTGTTTTCTGCAATATGGGGAGACTCTTCCCTGTGGTCATGGATGCAACCATGGATGCAACCTTTGGCAGGTATGCATAAATCACAGGCAACCTGTATTAAGCTAGCCTGAGGTAATACCTTTTTTTCCACTATTTATAGAAATAAAATAGAAATATGCATTTGACAAAAGATACTAGCATGACAGAAGAACAGTGCTTGAAAATCTCTGTTATAAACTCTCTTCTGCCTGCAGCTGACATTTTGTAGCTCAAAGGCAGTCTTGTCAAGTTTCACCATTTCCCTTGCCATTTATACAAACTGCTGCCACATGCACAGAATTTATTTAGAATTAAAATAATAAAAAGACATATCTATGACTTCAGGCTCCCCCAGCACTTTCATTAATTTATACAATACAGTGAAATCCAACAGCATTAAACTAATCATTCCAGTGGAGATGTAGCAACCTAGAGAAATCCCTTCTTTTCCCATCATGGCTGTGAGAAGTTTGCCCTCAGCTTTTTCCAAATTCTCTCAAACAGCTGGTTTTAGTAACAGGCTGCAAAGCCACCACAGAAAGGCAATTTTTGACCCGAGGATAGGCAGCATTTTCAGTTTGCTCAGAACCGTCAGGGCTACTCCTGTCTTTCATAATRAGAAAGCTTCAATTTAAGGATTACAGTTGCAACAGCATGGCCTGGAGAAGAAATCTCGCTMTGTATCAAGTCCCGAGTAAAAGCAAACAACTTTAATTTCAGCTTAAAGCCCCCACGGTGTCTACAGCACTGCTATCACATTTGACCATATGAAATGTTCCCACTAACAAATAGTTGAATTCCTCACTTGCTGCAGCTTATAAATGATTTCAAGTTACAACCTTTTGGTAAAGGAAGGTTCTAACATTTAATCAAAGGACAGAAATGGGGGCAACTGCATAAAGGGCCAAATTCAGAAGGAAAAGTTGCAGTCRTATAGCTGGAAGGAGATGGTTGGGTTACAACCATAAAACATGAGTAGAAATGGTAACATGCAGTAGCAAAGCACTACTGCAAACTACTGCCATTGACTGCACTCTCAGTGGAAAGCTACCACTCTTTTAAAATAATCATCAGGCTAATGGCTTTAGGAATTACTTCTTTTTTTTTTTTTTTCTCTTTGTTCTTTGTTCAAGGAAGATTAACCTTGCTAAGATCACTTTAACCAAATGTTATCCCAAGTCCTGAGATGCTAAGCATTGTCATTTTCATCAGTCTAGGCTGTTCTTCATTCTCATGACCTCCATTACTGCCCCTAGTGAGCTGCATTCACAAGCACTAGGACACCTTTTCAAAACCCTGGCCATGCATTTTGGCTTGCAAAATAAGTGTCTTTAGGACACATAAAAAGCACTCTTGAATATTTCCATGTAAAAAACAGTAGGCTTAGATGGATGAAGAATGACTTTTGGAGACCCTTTGTTTTGCAAGTACAGGCTGACGTTTGTTTTTTACAGCATTATTAATTTCTACATATTATCATGGAGTTCAAAGACATTAATATTTTATAGCATAGAGGAAACAATATCCTCCCTCCTAACGGCCTGATCACACTGATGCCATCAGGGTCATAACTCCAGATTTAAGGAGCAAAAAATCAACAAATATTTCCACCAGAAAATCCCAATACTGTAACCGGATCATTCAGATCACTCAGATTATTCCCTCTGTTACTGATAACATGATGGGGCTTTAGAGAATAGACTCAGGGAGTTCACTTAGAGTCATTTCTCTGATACTTTTCGCCTCTGTGCAAAAGTTTTTCCTAGGTAGTCAACACACAGACAGTGGTCGAAGGTTTTAAGTAGTTTCTTTCTCTTCTCTCTCTTCTTTCCTTCCCAACCCCTTTTTCCTTACATGTTTTTGCTCCTACCACCAGCTGTCTTTGGCAGCTGGGTTCCCAAGCAGAAGTAATTTTGTCCACAGATAAAGTTTTTCCTAGAGTTGGGGCATACACAATGCAGRGAAGACCTTCTTTGGATAATTACAGGTTTGACGGCAAATAATTTATAATAGCTGCTCTGGAACAGATCAGTCTGACTCTGTAAGAATAATGAAAACCAATGCATCCACCCATACTGTTTTTTGCTCACTTATTTTTAATTTCTCTTTTAAGGTCAGCCATGACTTCTGCAGTAAAGTAACAAAGGTAAATTCCTCTTCCATGCAGTGATCTCAGACTGCCTTAGACAATGACATGTGGGGACAAAGACTATTTTTACATTTTCAGGAGAACTAAATTTATCCCCTGTGTGCAGTAATTGTTGGTACGAACTGGTCAGTAAGGAACATTCCTACGCTGTAATAAAAGTTTTGGTTAATTAGGAGATGAAAACACATAAAGAATACGTGAACTCAGCCTACTATTCTAACCCAAGCCTTTGAAACACCTATAGCATTAACTGCACGGTGCTAGTAAGCTCTCAGGGGAATGAAGATCAGCGACTATGTTCCTGCCACGTTGTCTTACTCTGGCGGTACTGAATAACTGAAATCCCAGAGGACTTGGTTGCTCCCCATGGTTTCTTTCAGTAACATGTGTATTTAAAACACTAAGAAAAGGACATTCAGAGAGCGCATATCTAGTGTCGTTTTGGTGAGACTGGTCACAGAACGCCTCTCTAGCGATCTCCCAGACAATGAAACTTGATAGACAGACAAAAAAAGGAGGAGGGATGGAATGATGAAGCAGAGCGAAGTAGCATATCCAGACCAACTAGGCAACAAAGCCTTTATCCGTGCCATTAGTTAGTGGAACAGACAGATCTGGACCAACACTTGGCTGATGGCAGGGAAGAAGTTCCCTCAGAATCCCTGCTGATAGTCAAGAATAATACATGGCGTACACTGTGCTGAAGAGATTAATCTATAAATAGGACTAGTCTTTCCTCTGCCTTGATCAGCAGACATATTGCATAGCCAAGCAGTCCAAATGGACGATGCACCTGGCAACTGCAGAAAGTTTTCTGTCTAAAAGAATACAGYGGAGAAATTGTTCAGGAACAAGTAACCCATGGGGAATGTGATTGCTGAAACGTTTCCTAGATCAGTACCCACATGAGTTTTTTAATCTGTCACTCACAGTTAATGTTGACCACATAAATTAAAGTTATGCAGGAGCAAATGGAACTAGCCTCCAGGTTTCCCTTGTAAATTAGCTGAGGTTTTTACTCTGTTCTTACTATTATAAAAAAAAAGAAAGCTTTTGACATCCTGTCAGTAAAACATTGCATTGATGGAGAACTATGGAGACAGACGCAATAGGAAGAAGGCACTAAATGGTTACATTCTGTTGTGACGTGGACTTTAGGCAGCATGCGTTAACTGAGGATGCTTCAGGGCCTTTAGTGAATTGATACATCCACCACTGAGAATTCCCACCTGAACCAAAAAGTGAATTATTTGAGGGGGCAGACTGTGCTAACCTCACACAAGTCTACAATCCCTGCTTCCCTGCACAATTGCATCCATGCTGAGAACCCATTGTTCCCTGAGCATTGTTTTTCTGAGAAGCATAATAATATAATATTTTCAGTGCTGTGTATTTCTCAAAAACTATGCAGAGATAACATCACYCACTGCTGTGATGAAATGTGGCATCTGCTTAGCAGGAGACAGCTTCAGACGAGGTCAGGAAATAAAAATGGTATTGGATCAAATTGGGTCTCTGTTACACCTATGAAACACAACAGCAGTTACCCTGGTTTTATACAATTTAAACAAGGGAGTCCTCAAAGACAGTGCATACAATATCGCTAAAGAACCTGCAACGAGGGGAASGCAATTACCTGTGTTAAAAATTGCTCTCTGCCCTTTCCGTAAAAAATTGATATAGGCATTTCTGGGAGAACTTGCATCAAACTTCTCTATCTTAAACCAGGTAGCTGAAGGCTAAGTGAGTCTAAACACAARTCTTACCAAGTGGTTTGGTTTTTATTTTTTTCCAGTGGAAGCCTATGTGCTACCCAGAGTTGCTAACCATTTGATATACCATTATTTAATTTAAGGACGCAAACCACAAACAATACAGAACAGTACTACTTATCAGCAGAAGAGAACACATATCATTGTCAGAGGATACTGGGTAYGGTAAAAAGTTCACATCATTTCAACTAAGTCACTTAGACAAGTTAATGAAATAAAAATATAACGAGTACTACTCAGGATAGAAAAAAATACCTCTCTTAAGGAGTACCCATACTAAAGATAATTGAAAACTATGAGTGTATACCAGGGAGGTATTTGTCCTAATCTTTCACTTTTTTTCCCTGAGCATCCACAATTAATCACCATCAGAGTCAGGATCCTACATGGGAATTATGTTTGGTTTGGATCATTGCAGGTATTCTGTTCTTCACAATGACAGTTTTGAACWTAATGTTATTATATATCATGCATTAACTGTGAACTAGTGGTTCAGATAAGTACAATCATGTAAAAGAAGGCACCATTATGAAAAAAAAAAATCACTAATCATTAAATCAATCTTCACATCTACAACAGTTAAATTTGTTGCTATATTTTAAGTAAAAGAATTTTGCAGGTTTAGTGCAGCAAGTGTTGATTTCTGTATTTTTAATAACGCACACCAACCATACTACTRAAGTTGTTATTACTTTGCTGCAGTCTAAACTGAAACCACACTTTAAAAAAAACTCTCAAATATTGATTTCCTTTCCACTTCCCTGTTGTGAACCAAAAAAAAAAAAGCTCTATAACCATGTCAGAATTAAAACCATCGTCTTAACACAGACTAAGATAGAAATGTTGCCCACTGCACCGAAGCATCAAAGATGCCTCTTTCCCCTTCAGCCTCTGACAAGAGCTCCAAATCAATCACAAGAGTTTGGCTTCATGGTTGTCTTTACTGTGAGTCAACATTGTAGACTGTACTGAACAAACCGCCTATATACTCRTTTTTTCTTTTCAATACATTGTACAAAGATTAATTGAATATGAATGCCTATATTTATTTTACTRTATCATTCCTGTTAGATCTAGCTGACATTTTGTACAACTTAACAGGAATGGATTGCTGATTCACTTGTGAAAGATGATCTAAATCCTGACCTTATAGTTAATCAAACAAGCATGACTACACATAGCCATGTTGTAGCCAGAAATATTATCTGTGTTAATGTTAGTCAATCTGAGTTTAATGGTTTAGATGATTAATGCTTAAATTTATAACTACGCAAAACAAGCTCCCAGAGTGTTACACTTCCCACTCTGGATAAGTAATATGAGACAAAAAATTAAATATACTAAAAAGTTAAGGCTTGAAATACAGAGAAAAACTTACTCAAACTAAAACAGTCATTAAGTAAGTCCTTTAAGAAAAAAAATCAATCTTTATGACTTCTGAAAATTGATATATTAGTTACGAGTCTTATGTGGCTTCTAAAATTGCTTTCTGTAAAATTTGCCAAGTATTCTTTTTAACTAAAGCTGTGTATTTTATGTTAAAATTAGAAACCCTTCCATTGTGGCCTTTTCAACTTAATTATATCTCACAATTGTTCACGATTTTAAAGATATCACGGATTTAACCTCAAATATATATCTCTCTCAGTAGCTAACTCCTTACTGCCTAGCAATATAATGAAAACACTTATGAAAATATCAGGCAAAAGAATAGCACAGACAATTCCAAAAGCAGCAAGCCTAGCTTAAAAACATTATAGTASCTCTCCCCTTTTAAAATACCCTGCACGATATAGCAGTATACCCAAGTTTTATTTCAAAATAGGATTTCAGCATTGCAACCCRTTTGAGTGGGAATTAAACACCTAACTGATCAGATATCCCTAGCTGCATCTAATCMAAGTGTTACCTCCAAATGGAAATTTATGTAAACCAGAAATAAATCCAACAAAGTCAATATGGTCATATAAAATAAATTGAGTAGGTAGAATCACTTTCAGTCCTCTTCTCTGGTGTGCTGTACATTTTAAGAGTGGCTTGTCCTTCTCTCCACCATGTGGCAGCCCACTCATGCAAGTAACACCACATTGGTGCTTCTTGCTGGTGTTCACCTTACACCTTGTTACCAGGAGGACTACAGCTGCTTCTGACAGTTGAAYAGTCAGTTAAAGGAAGCAGGTGCAGCATCTCAGGTATAAATTTTGTCAACGTGAATGTGTGGAAGTGGGAAGGTTACCAGTGAAATCAGATGGATGCAGCCCAGCTACATCCACTGTACCTGCCAAAGCAACAAGACCATTGACACAATCTCTCATTGGGTGAGACAGACTGTYGAGGAGGACCCTAAGGGCCTCTCTCCTTTTTTGAGCATCTGAGTGAGCCTTCATTCTGGATGACAGATAGAGTAAGGAGTTCAGAAATATTCAGGAAGAGCTACAGAAGAGACCTTTTTCCACTCTGCCRGAAAACAAAGACTCTTCTTCAGGTCTCAAACAGAAACTGTGGCAAATAATGCAACATACCTTCCTCCTGTACCAGGCTACATTGTGTTTGCTCTTTTTTTTTCTTTCCCTCCCAATAGCATCAATTGGTCTAGTAAGAGAGAATATTTCTATCTACAAACTTTGTCTCATCTCTATCTTCAGACAAGGTTTTTTTTCTTTAAGACAGCATGTGTGCACCCAAAGTAATGAAAGAAAAAAGTGAATGGCTGAGCAGATGGAATGGATTTTAATGTTGTGGACATAATATTTGATTTCATCTATTGCATGGTTAATCTTATTGAGATACCTAAAATAATGAATAGGCATTTTTATTCATTTTTTTAAAATTAACTAAATAAATCACATTATTAAGTGCAGTTTAGCTCAAGTGAGGTTTAAAATCAGGTCACTCAAGGTGAAGCAACAAGTGTTCCCTTTCAAAGCTGTCCACCTCCTTCACAAATGCTTATATAGCTAAGGAATGGTCAGTGATTGATAGTCTCTTCTTCTGCAAAGCCATTCATTAGAGCAGGGTCATTCATCCATTTTCTACAGATGGCACTAATAAAATTGTGGAGAATCTGTTGGCTTAGCATTTCCTAGATTTTTTTTTTTAAAGGGATATTTCAGTAATTCTTTCTATTCAAGAAGTCTGGTGGGGGACATTCAATTTTGAACAGAATTTTCTTGCTACTCACTCTGCTCTTTGTAACTCTCATCTGAGTATTTCTCCAGAAAAATCAGAGATGGCAGTATTTTTCTTACTGATATAGACCTCTATGAAAGATCAACAGCATTTTGCCCTGAGTCTTGGTGAGTAATGGTCCCACGCATCACTCTTCAGAACAGCAGGGGTTTCCTTTAAACCTCCTTGGGCAAATGTCAGCTCAAATGTCCTTCCTAATGGTGGTTACATTTGGAGTTGTTTGGTTGCTAGCCACTACCTGGGAAGCCACTTATCACTTGCGGTGGGTACACAGAGATCCTGAGAAACATTGCTGCCCTTTGGGATAAGGAAGTACTGCAAAAACAACAGATCAACTTTTTCTTTTTCCTTTTGTTTCTTATTTTTCTTCTTCTTGTTCATTGCTGTTTTACAAAAAAAAAAAAAAAAAAAAAAAAAAAAAAAAACAAAAAAACAAAAAAAACCCAAAACAAAACACCAAAAAAAACCCACCTGAAGGATCATGACTATATTGTAGAGAGGGAAATACATGCCAACTTGCTATTCTCTTGCTAGGCCAATGTCAGACAAGTAAGGTTTGGCTTGAAACAAATGCACAGACTCTGTCGATGGGCTCTGAGGAATGGCTCGGCAAAGGGGATGTCTGTCAAAGAGCGCATACAAATGAGCTCTSCTTCCTCCAGCAACGTTCCATTAATCCTTCATTTTGTCACGAAGGAGTTACAGCAGCAAAGCTCCTGTACCTTCGCTTGATTCGGAGGGAGCTTGATTCAGAGAGTTAAAAAACAAGCAGGGACATACCAACACCAGGCAACTGAAATTCAAGGGCAAATCTTCTAGGGATTTCCACAAATAGCTTTCAGTACACCCTATACTTCTCTGGTTTCCAAAACTCTCTGTATTCCMCATTTCTCATAAACTCTCATAAAGGTAGGATTTTGAAAGCAAAGCCCAAGTTCTTCTAAGCCCAAGTCCACCTATCCCACCTACACTGATAAAGAGAGTGCAACATGTTCACATACAGTCAAGAGAGTTTATTTTCATGGCTCCTGTTGCTGAGGAGATGTGGATGGGAAAAGCCAGCCTGGCCCCAAGGAGACGGTTAGCTGAACTTTCTGAAACCTCCTATTTTCTTTCTGTGCTTATGTAAGTAATCACTCTTCTCCAGGACATGGACTTTGAGCGTGCATCTCGAGCTGTGTTATATCGTATTATGATACAATATGACACAGGTTAAGTGTTTGGTTCCTCAAGTATGCTGCAGTCTGAGGCAGCACTAAAATAAGTTTTTAAAGTACAAGTATTTGCAAAATCATAAAATCAGGAAGCTGATTCCATTCTAACATTAGACAAAAGATTCTTTTTTTTAAAAAAGAGTGAAGAACAGAAGTTATRAAGACCTTTGCTACTTTTAAATACCAAGTTTTTTGGCATTAATTTCTTCAAATTTGAGAATTTTTCCAAAGAGAAAATGAAAGTCTCCATTTCCTACCTAGTTGCTTACTGCTGCATAGTATCCAATTTCAATGACTGCAAAAGAGGCATAATTACACTCATAATTACAGATGTGGGACACCTACTCCTACCACATTTCAAGTGGAAGATTTAAGGCCCACTTTTCACAGACTGTCTGCAGCTACTTTTATTCCATATATCCCTGCTCAAAATTTCCAGTTGTTTATAAAGGTTTAGCAATAAGGTGATACAAAAAGCCGGATATTAAGCTATATAAAAATGAAAGACGCAAAAGGGGGATATTACATTATATAAAAACGAAAGCCACAGCTTAAAAAAAATAAAAAAAAMAMAAGAAATTCTATGATGTCAATAATAACAATAATTTAAAAAAGTCTGCACTCACAGTTGTCTATTGAAAATTAAATCACTTAAAAATAGATCTCACTAAACAGAGATTCCTGTTGTGCCTTTTATAACCCTCCTCCTTAGGGATAAATTGCTGGATAGAACCACTGTTGAGCTAGGTAGCATGTGTTCCCTGTACCCATGTAGTCAAGCATGCAGTGGGTAATTGGCTTCTGTCACATTACTACTTTTTACCTCCAAAACGCATGTTGTCCTAATGGGCACAAATGAAAGACCACTCCTGAGAATAAACACTGCTGCTTGCTAAGAAAATTGCTCAAAATTGGACCAGCCTGAATCAACAAATTTGGAGAGACACTGAGCTTTTGGTGTGTCTAATTTCTTTGTATGGTTTAATTTAAGGCTGTCACCTACAGTAAGGAGAAAGCACCGTCACAGCAGTTCTCACGCAAGAAATTCTGGAACGGGCTACACCTCACCCAGAGATTTGTCAATCTCCTGGCCCCAAATTCAAGATGCAGAGATCACAAACACAGAGGGAAGAGGGGCATTTATTAGCAAGGCAACCATAAGAATAGTCCCAATAGGTTCACCAATCTCCTTCCTTTTATCATTGCCCAAATGTGTAAGTATAATACCTGCTGAAGTGCTGCTTTGCTGATACTGCATCAATTTGACAATTTGTGGAGGAGAGTTCACTTCTTAATCCACCACAGATCATAAATTCAATAAAACACCGTATAAGACAAGAGTGAGAAGAAGGTTTTGGACCAGTCAGTTTCCCACTGTGTGCAATTCTCTGCTGGGATGAAGCAGTTATTTTCAGATTATTATTGTTGCAAGCCCTAGCTATATTGTTTGGATGATACAACTGACATCACATGCTGTAGGGAAAGGATATACCCAGAGGCTGAGCAGAGGCCGAGGGCATACAAATGCCTGCCATCTTTGGTGTTACTCTCTTGCTGTTGCGCAGGGATAGAGCAAAAACTGCATATAGCGTTTGTCTGTGGCATCTGGCTTGCCAGACAGTCTTGCTGAAATGTCAACAGCCTGCCTTGTAATTGCAAATCTTTGCTTTTTAAAATGTGTAAACACTGGATTTTAATAACACCGAAACATACAATAAGAAAGTGCTAAACTCTCACTCTGTGGAGGAGCCCAGGGGAGTAGCAATGGGAGCATGGGGGTGAAGGAGAAAATTACAGTGACCCAACATCAAACAATCCACCAGAAAATAAATGAATTTCTTTCAAATGAAACCTGCAAAAGGTGCATGTGTCTGGATGCAATGCTGAAATGGTTGCTTCTCCTATCCAAAGGCTGACTGGCATAAGAAAGCAAATCCTGTGATTTGCAGGCTGTCACGGCCACTGAGGAAGTACAGCCTGGTAATATTTGGCAGAAGGACTGCTTTTATTTATGATGTCAAAATTTCTAAACATTGTGCTATCAACCACAAATCCAATTGTACCTGAATCACTAAAATTTCCTCCTCACAGTCACGGGAATATAACTTGCAATGGCAAACATTTACCATTGAACAGCACAATAGAGCCTCTTTGTGTAAAACAAATAGATGTATGACTTCATTAGTTTCTTTTTGTTCCCATGGGAACAGTCAGGAACAGTCATTTAAGACATATCAAATAATTAGCTTCTCATTCTGGCAAATGACACAATCTCTCCAAATCACACTAAGGCTTTGGCCAAGCCACTTAATTGCTTTGCCTTAATTTTTCCATCTGTCAAATGGGAATAGTGCAATACTTCCCATCTCCCCTTCTCTGTCACAGTGATTTAAAAATTATGCATTATATAAAATTCTTGACAAATCTAAGCAACTTCTTTGACATCAAAGACTATAATTTCCATCAGGTTTTCTCAAAAATTTGCTAATTCAGGATAAAGACACTCATTTTAATTTGCTGGTTGTTTACCTTTCACACCAGTGTGTTATCCCTATCTTTGATCACCAATGATTTAAAAAGAAAAAAAAAAAAAGGAGAGAGAGAGATAATCCCACAAAACTAAGATTACAGAAAACCACTTGTATTAGTGGAACACTCACAGAGTATTTTGGATGACTTGTATTACTCATGTTTTGTGTTTGTAGGAAGATTAGAGATTTCAACACATTACATAATGYATCAGGCAACATAGTCTTCGGCAATCCTAAAGACGGCAGGTCGAACAGAACAGAGTTGTATCTGTAGGAGCAGAATTTGGTTCAGTATTTGTAGATTTAGAAACTGAAGAACACTACGTGAACACTTAATATTGCTCATGGTTATAAGAAAGCTTAGTAGCCCCAGCTCAGCCTAGCACTTAAGCATGTACTTAAAGCTAGGCATGTTCTCAAGTGTGCGGGTGATTACAGGTCCTAATCAGTTGTACAGTGCTATATATGCACAGAGAGAAAATATCCATCCTGACCCCCTGTGGGCAATCATCTCAGCTCCTGAAGCATGAAATTACAGTGGCCTTATCTTTGCGTGCATACTGTAACTACAAATGTTATTAGCAATCATAAATTTAACAAGTGCCATTTTAAAATCCCACCTTATTGCATGACTTTTGAAGAAAGTCCTTTTCGAGAACCTACAATTTTTCTCCTTCCGTCTTTTAGTTTTATTTGGGTGAACTGGGGAAGGAAGGTCACTGTTCAACCTGCTGAAAGGCAAATATTAACAGTAACGCTTAACTCCATTTCAGCTGTCTTAGAACAAACAGCCGCTTCCTGATGTATATTAATAATAACATTAAAATAAATAGCACTGCTCTATGCTACCCTGGAGCCTATGCAAAGACTTTGAACCTTTACACACTCAGCACAAACCTCAGCTTCTCAATTACAAAATGTTCTGGTCAAATTAAAGTTGCCACCTGACCAACTTTATACGAGATGAACCAACAACCAGGGTTTGCTTGTTCTTTTAAGGCAAAAGACCACTGCAGCTCAGCAGAAATCATTTATCCTCAATACAGGCAAAATCACTAATACAGGCAAAAGATCACTGCCTGCATTCAGAAGATTGCAGGAAGAACAAAAGGTCTTCCTATCAATGCCATATATGTGTGTGTGTACATATATAAATATATATTAAAAAACATATAGACATATATATATGCAATGGATGCAGGATATATATATACCTATATACTAGCATGATCTTTCTATTTGGAGAAGGATTCATGGCAAGCATTACTACGGTCTGGAAGGAGAGAAAAGGAGAAGAGTAGAGCTACCTCTCACACGTGGTATATTCGTTTCTTATATAAAATAAAAAACATGTGTTTTTCAATCCAGATGACTTTGTAGTTTAGCTGGAGAAAAAACAACAAAGATACAGAGAAAATAAACCCTCCATGACCTGGGGCGGAGCAGAGTGTAATTCTTGCTTGACCTTACTTGAAACGCTTTCCCCCAGCAGATGAGTTCCCACTGAGACTTAAACCACGAACCACAGATAAACAGATGTTAATGTGGTCTTTGCAGAAACATCGTGGCTAGTCCAGAACTCCTGCTGAAAATGCTACTGGGCTTTATGTCCCCCCCCAAATGCAGACGTACTAAAGGAGGGATTCAGAAAGGATTACAATTTTGCTGCAGGCTCACAAAATAGAAAGGAGTTATGAGGGAGAAATCCCTCTGCTGAATGTATTTTCAAATAGGCTTACTTAGCAGTCAGGTGGAAAAAGACTGGACTCTCTTTTCCTTCATACTTCCAAGCCTTTGCCAGGGTGAATACCCTGAGAATTACATTACATCCAGACTTTCCACATGGAGGCCACTGCTCATCCTCCTGGAAAGCCCTTACAGCCATTCTATTCCTGATCTCCATGCCTTTGATAACACATGTTGAAATAAAACTGTTGCCATCAGAAGCCCAGCCAAGTAGCTTGCAGGGTCATATTTTACCTCACTTGGAGCATTTGAAAGAGGAAAAATAATCCTGGGTGCTAATGACCTGCAATCAACAAAAATAAAAGAGAACGAAATAAAATGAAAAGGTTCCTTATGCAATACCATGACAGCAGCCTCTTAGAGAARCTGACTCTTTGGCTAAGAAATGAAAACACAGACTTTACGGTCCAAACACTGGCTGCTTAAAATAACGAGGGCTGTAACAGCTTCATTTGTCTGTAGAATACACACAGAGAGCCATACATCAACCTGTCACCCTGGTGCTGCCCAAATTTACATTTGTACCTGTCTTGGGAAAACCACTTTGGAGCATCAAGGGGAATTCAATAGCATCTGCACTCAGAAGGTAGAACAACATCTCTTCGTATTATCTGGGCTCTCCTGCTTGACTTCTTAGGTCAAAGAAAAGCACCATGCCTTGCCTGCGTCACTGGACAATAACTCATTGCACGTGTGAACACAGTGCAAATTTGGAAGTTGCTCTCTAGAAAGCTAGATTTAAACCCTTTCTCACTGAATTCAGAACACAAGTGAAGTTAAAGAACTTCATGGGGTTGCTCTGACCCAAATGGTGGACTTTGGCCTAAATCAAAGAATCCATTGGTGGGTAAAAGTGACAATACAAGAGAATGGAAAACTTTTTCTAGTTTGTGAGGTTTCTAATTTCTGTGGATTCAAGAATGTGGTGGTGGTGATGGGAGAATTTGAAGAAAATGAGAACACATACAGAAATAACACCAAATTTAGTTGTTACAAGACAGAACACAAATGACCTAGAAAGGCAGAAGCAGAGCCTTATATCCCAGTCCTGCTAGATGAACTTCCAGGCCAAGGCATGTTAAGRGAGCTCTATGGAGCAGCCCTGAGCACAGCCGGATTTTCTATGCCTTGGACTCCTTTTCAAAAAATAACACATGCACTTTTTTTCCCCCTCTTCAAACAGAACAAGCTTCTAACATGGAGGAAATGGAGGTGCAACAATGGTTCCTAAATGTGTTAAAATGAAGTCTCCAGTTGGTAAATGGGCAACAGCTTCTCATCTTTTTTCTTCCCTTTGCTGGAGCTTGTGAACATTATTCAAAGCTAAATGCATTTCAAGTGTGTGAATGCAGTTACGTGCAAAGTGCTATTGCATCACTTTTTTTTTTTCTCTTTCCCTTCCTTGCTCCTACCTAATAAGACCAAATGATTTTGAGCTGCAAGGCTTTTACATTAATGGAAGCTCCCATTCAGCTGAATACAAAATCCTCTTTACTATGAGTACTGAAGGAGAACACAAGCAACTTTTAACACTATCTGGCTGATTTCTTTTCTTCAGGCTTCAGTAATATTAATATGTGTAAGAAATTACACGAGGTGTTTAAGCACGTAAGAAAATAAAGGGGGCTGGGGCCAAGAGGGAGGAGAGCTCTGCTGACTGGAGAGAGAAAAAGGAGGATCCTCACTGCTTTGTGAGAASGATGATACTAAAGTAACAGAGATCAGGCTGACAAGGCTAAAATCTAACTGTGCTCTGTGTGGTGGGTTTTAAGCCTCACAAAACACCATTCTGGAAGCTTTAACTCCATATTAAGAGCTTGTCTGATGCTTCAGTGGTTTTGCATCGGGCTCTGATCTGACCTGCATTGTTCTGATGATTATTACTATTATTAATACTAACAATGAAATTTGTCATCCCGATTGCGCACAGYCTCTTCCTCAAAGTCTAGTAATTGCACCTAGATATGGGGAAAAGCGTCAAGAACACACTGCGTCCTGTGCTGTTTTGCCCCAGTGGAGTTCATTTAATTGGATATTGGGACTGACAACGTTAATGCATAGCCTGACAGGAGGTGATAGGGGCCCATCTGTGGCTGGCAAGCTGGACTGATCAGATCAGGAAGGCTGCTGGTCTGATCTCTGGCAGAAGCTCAAAGCTGGAATTAGATTTTGAGGCAATGCTCCTGTCCTTGTATCATAAATTGGGGAAGTGAATATGCCTTTAATTTAGAGATGAAGTACTCAGGCTACAAAGTTGACATTTGAATTTTGGTCAAATATTTATGTCTTATTCTATACAGGGCTAGATAAAAATACCCTACTCCAAAAACTGAATATACTGACAGGTCTTTTTTTTCTCCTGTTCAGAGTYTGGCTTGTACATTTTTGAACGGTACAAAGATAAAACTCCAGCAAAACGAAAATGGCAAAATCAGAAAATTACACTCATAGTGTGCAAATTCCAAAACAACAAAACATTAGCCATTGAATAGGCACTTTCAGTTATAACACGAAAAAGAGAAGCTGCAGCTTATCACACAATTCTGGATGTTACCTATGCGCTGTCACTGGACCAGCAYATACTCCCTTTATCTTCCATGCACAGTTAAGCTCTGACCGAAGGAGACCTCCCACTGTGAAACATGTCTGAAGAAGCATGTGAAGACCTTTTACAAAAGGCATGAAGCCTCAGAAAGATCAACCATGAAGGAAGACTAGGGCAATGACATTTGTGTGATCTGTCCAACTGATCACTGCACATCAGAGTGTGAAATTGCCCCCTGCACTTTTGGTTAAGAGGGATAACATTCCTTTGAGGCCGAGCAGCASATTGAAGCTGCTTTCGATGGCCAGATCTACACTTCTAGTGAGTGGTCAGATCTTGCTGTATGTAAGTATCTGCAAACCAGAGTCAGTGAGCCTTGGTTTCTGAGAAACGCACTTCAATAGTTTATATTTGCATACTCCAGATATCAATATAATTTTAATCTTTAGTGTGAGCTCAAACCTTACGTGACTCATTTACACATGGGAAAACGTGCATTTGCTGTCATTCGTCAGAAAAACATTCTCTAGAAAACAACAGTCAGTTATATGCATCCAGTGGCAARCAATAATACCTAGAAGGGATGCGAGTAAAACAGAGTAACCACTTAAAAYGAGTTACACAGAATGGAATGAGGAACTTATCCAACCCTAAAACCTCCATTTCCTCACTGCCTGCCTTTAAATGGAAAGCTATTAACCAGTTCCTGTCTGAAGACAGCTTTCAGCAACTGAGACGTGCCTGGATATTGCTTCAAAGTCTCCAACAGAAACTTTTGTATGGGAAGCGTAAGGGCATGGGAGGCACTTTAAGATTTGCTCCCACTAACAGCTAACCTGTTAGTCAATCATAGAGCATTTGGAGCAGAATCTTGAAGACAGTAGGGARGAAGGAATGGCATAAGACTGAAAAAAAAAAMMCCAAAATTGTTTACAACATTTCTATTGTAAAGAAAGGTCAGAGAAGACTCAGGTGAAATAAGACTTATCTGGGACTTTATATAAGATAAGAATAGAATGAATAAGAAAAATGCAGAAAAAAATGTTATGATCGTTTGGAGCATGCAATACAAACCAAGCCAAGAATATAGGAACAAAGCACATCTCTGCAGCCTGGAAAATTAATGTTATCTTAGGCATGTTATCTTAGTACATGAGTTCAGAAGATAATTTTGCACAGYACTAAATTATAACTACCTTTTACAYACAAGCTACTGCCTCACATGAGGCTTGGCAAAGGTAGATACAACAAGCCAGGAGYGAGGAACAGTCTTTCTGTTTTGTTTCATGGCTATACAGAGGTCTCCAAGGGACAAGACTGCACTGGATATAACCTGTGCTCTGACCCCAAACATCCACCAAACAGAAGGAGGTTTTGTTCCGTGGAAGAAGTTAAAATTGACACTTTCTCTTTGCCTTTTGTAATTTGTGGAAGACATGATTTCCTGAAGACAAAYGTCTAACCTCACCCAGGTTTCCCACCAGTGTGCTGCTTTTCTTGAGATTGCCTTTACCAGCCTTCAGGGCTCCTTTCATAAAGAGGCTGGACCATTTGCCTTCCAGGTGCTTGCCCTTCTCTGTCATGCTGCAGACTAGTTGACCAGATTTCAAACAGCTGCCCATAAGCCAGCAGCAAATGAGAGGGAAGGAGGAAGGAACTGGTTGCAAACATTCCCACGAGTAAAGCTCCAGTCACAACTTCTTGTAATGCTTTCCTCTTTAGCAAGGAGCATGACAAGTTTCCTTCCACAGATGCTTGCAAGACCACCTTGTTTTAATTTCTTTTTTCTTTTTTTTCTTTTTTTTTTTTTTTAAAGGATCATCAACATGGAAATGGAATGCTCTGAAATGTTCTGGTTAAGGCAGAGAGCAGCTGTAGTACTATATTTTCATCAAGTCTTTGCAAGATAAATAGCATTTGCAGGGTGATAGTTTAGCCCTTTTAATTCCAGCACATCAACACATGGCTATCTGAAAATTCTTAGAGGAAACAAAGTTTCATTGAAAAGCACCCACTTGTTGACCCTGACCTATTTCATTTGAAACAAAAGCAGTGATGCAGATGTCTGCCAAAACAAAGCAGTGTCATAGAATCATAGAATCCTAGAATGGCTAG
>PTEX01000038.1:912704-1097542 GCA_003342815.1 Eudromia elegans | reverse complement strand
GGCCTCACCAGGGCTGAGTAGAGAGGCAGAATCACCTCCCTCGACCTGCTGGAGACGCTCTGCTTAATGCACCCCAAGATCCCATCGGCCTTCTTGGCCACGAGGGCACACTGCTGCCTCATGGTCAGCTTGTCGTCCACCATGACGCCCAGGTCCCGCTCTGCGGGGCTGCTCTCCAGGMGGTCGGTCCCCAGCCTGTAGGCATGTCTGGGGTTATTCCTCCCCAGGTGCAGGACCCTACACTCGCCCTTGTTGAACTTCATGAGGTTACTCGCCGCCCAGCTGTCCAGTCTGTCCAGGTCCCTCTGGATGGCAGCGCAGCCCTCAGGGCTATCAGCTATTCCTCCCAGTTTGGTCTCATCAGCAAACTTGCTGAGGGAGCACTCCATCCCTTCATCCAGGTCGTTAATGAATAAATTGAACAGGACCGGACCGAGGACTGACCCCTGGGGGACACCACTATCCACAGGCCTCCAGCTGGACTCTGTCTGTAGGATCCCAGATAACTACTTGTCCTTCCTTTTGAGGTACTGGGAACCCTGCCCAGTGGTTTTGTCATCAGCTGCAAAATAAGGACATCCACAGTTTGCCTTTTAATTTGCCCTAGACTGGTAAGAACTGACTCAAACAAASAATCACATCTCAAAGCAAGCAACCAACCCTGACATGGCAAACCCAAAACTCCTGATGTGAGCTGAACTTCCTTTTCTTTCAACAAATAAAACTTGACTAGATTGTAATACTGGATGTTACWAATCTGAGTTCATTTGAGTGTTATCTACACCACAAAACTTGCACATCTTTTCCCACTAAGAAGGAGGTAGAMGTAACAACAGTGGTTGCAATACATAAACTCTGGGGGCAGACCTAACTTATTTGTATTGTCAAATGACTTTGCTTCTTCAGCTGTTAGAATATATTTCTCATGAAAGAGAAGATGAAATAGCAATGTTGTTACCTTCAGAAACTGAAGGCCAAGCTCTCACTGAGAATAAACTGGTGCTGACAAACTGAAAGCCATGAATTAATGCTTCATCACTACAACGTGAAGATCTGTATTTTCATACATGAATATAAACCCATAAAGGGAGTARAACCAGGCAATACTAGATTGCTTTTCTCATTTTCTGAATCTGACAGCATTTCATGCATCCCAGGAGCAGATTTGCCTCTAGCTTAATACTTGCCTACATATATAACATTTCAGAGGGTAGCACTGAACTCTTTGCCATTACTAATTTTATCATACATCCATTTCACAAATCTCAGCTCRCTTTCTCCTGCTTCGTTTCCTCACCAGTTTGTGACACCATGGCTTAYTGCAAATGAAAAACCACCAACTCTGCAAGCTGGCAGATGCAGAAAAGACCTGCCTTAAATGGTTTTTCTTAAAACATTACCCACTGTGACCACTGGCTCCAGATTTTACAGCACTTGTAATTGCATTTTTCCTGTCTGGAAACCAGTAGCTGCCTCTCTGTTTATCTGCACTGCCTACCCATGTGGGTTTGCTCCTCTCTGATACCACTTACATTATGTTGATAACTCTGAGCAGTACAAACTCCTGGACCCCACACAACACATTACAAATGTGCTAATGAAATTATTGGACACATGTTACGGCATCTGAAAGTTTCCTTGATTAAGTTACCCAAAGGGAAACCTTTTCATTTCTTCTTGCAAATAACATGAGCAAGAAAAGAATCAAAGTTGTCCACAGCTACTTGGTGCCTGATTAACACAGTACATGCTGCCCCGGTGGGCTTGAAGGATAATAATTCAATTTAAAGGTGTACATTAGAAACACATGTGGCAGCTGATTCTGTGCAGTTTTAATTGGCTTAACTACCAGGTTTAGAGAGAGGAGGTGGAGCTCTTGCTGAGATGTTCCCTCGGTACAGAGGAACACTGCACCATAGACTATCAATTACCCAGAATAAAGTCACAACACCGCTCAAATTTCTTTCCCAGCATTGTTTGTTAATCCAAAAAATTCCTCCTGTTCTTATCCACAACCACCCCTTCAAATACKAAAAGAGGCAAATGAGTATAAGGGGATTTCATACTGTATCACAAAAACTTGAAAATAAAAAAAGCAGCACAAAACATTACCCGTTTCTGACATGTACACGCTCTTCTGACAGATATACATTTCTGACATATGCCCCAAAAATGCTCAGTTACTGCACTTTACAGGAGAAGTTTTATCAACAGTGTTGGGTCTTTCATAAAACAGTGATTATCAACAACAGTATCACAATTTTGCCTATTACTTCTTTAATCTGGTATTACTTTTCTTCTCATGAATTCAACAGTATTATCATAATACTGCTCTTCTTTTAATTGCTGTTAAAAAGCACAGTGAACAGAGCGCTATCATTTGTGGCAGCAGTTTCCAAACTTTCTGCCAGGCTGCCTCCCACCTGCATTGTTTCAGAGTTGACAATTTCTGTCTAGTTGGCAACCTCACTATTTAAGCTGCATTTCTATTAGGGTCAGATGCACGCACAGGATAGAGGGYCGTTATACAAGGAACTGTTGTCCTRTGATGATCTGGCCAGACCATAAAATCCTTTTCCCCCACCACTGCATGTTTCCCATCTATCCTGTAGATAGCAGAAGAGCCCTAAGATGGAGACTCCGCATTTGAGCGCAATGTGAGATGCATTTATTTTTCTCCTAGGGAGACATCTCGAGCTACAGGATACGATGGAAGCTCCATGAGCCAAGGCTTTCACAGTCAGCTGGATGTGATAGCAGAAAAAGGCATCATCTTGCATTATCCCCTGAGGATAGAAGGCGTGGTGATCTAAGAGGCCTTTTCTATKTTTTTAAAATTTACAAACACCAAGAAAATTGTGGTGTCATGCTTTCCTYGCATCAAATTCAATACACTTAAYGGTTAAAAGAAAAATAACACCCCAWAAGTATCACCACATTTCTAAATTAAACTAATGGGTCARTTTATTTAATCTTTAAATTTCATACCTGGAAGCATATATAAATAAATAAATTTTCAGAAGTTTTACCATCTTTGCATCTGAYAATATCTGAGCATTGCCTCTAAATTTATGATATATCCCTATGGTGTGTCCTTTAAACTCTAGCCTTGGAAGTATACAYTGTAATTATTATGATATTATTGCAAATGGTAATACAAAATATTTCAAAATGCATTTTGCAAAAGTAAATAAAATTTAATGTTTACATGTATATACCCACAAATAGTGGCTTATACAAAAATATGCAACTGGCTTTGGATTATAAATCAGAGAGTCTTGAAACATACAGCCATGCTCCTACAAGCACRTTTTGCTGGTGGGTATTACCAAGAGACACTTTCCAAAAGGTAGATGCAAACCATCTCCGCACATGTAAGTTTTAAATGTTAAGGGGAATCTCTAATCTCAGTCTGAATCCATACACTACAGTGACAAGTGACTGAACAAAGACTCCATCGAATCGCAAGGAAGCCAAATTCAAATCTAAACGAAGATGTTCTGCAACTCTGTAAATATTTCCAAGAAAGCAGAAGGTGTCCAATAGCTCMAAAAAAATCACAGTCCAACTTGTACAGAACACACAGCAATACACGTACTGGTATTTTTACTCCCTGCCTCAAAAGTCTGGGGAGACACAATCCCAAAGGTAGATCTTTACAGGTTTCAGACAATAAAATCACTTTACTTGGGTATGCAACTTTCTCAAAATGCATGATTAATTAATGTTTCATACCTAAATACAGGTCTTTTAGCATTTAAAATATGTTATTAGTGAAATTGAAGGGGTTGCCTTTGAGAAACGCAGTTTCTGATATTTTACACAGGAAAAAAATATTAACCAGAGCAGAAAAATATTAAAATTTAATGCTGAGCTTTCAACATCATCTTTTTCACACTTTAACCCCAGCCTTCTCCAGACATTTATTGTCATCACTTAAAAACTAACTTGAGCACTTCTTTCAATCAAGGAACGTACCTCAGGAGCTGTTTCATTTCTGAGTGATACCTGAAGGTTGCCAGTGCTGGCACAACTTCCACTATTTCAATGACTACAATTACTTGCATTACCATTTCCTTATTTAAGGGTCTTCTGTGAGATGATAATAACAAGTCCTAAATTTCCGCTTATCATTAGAACCAATGAYTGTCCAGGAAACAGATTTGTTCTAAGTTAGAAAAGAAAGAAAACAGAGGGAACAGCCTCCAATGAGAAGTTTCACCAAATGAGTCTGAAAGCAGAATATTCAGGCTTCTTGTCAGAGTCATCCTTTGGCTCCTCTCTATTTTTGGATGAGTTTAATTCTTTATTTTTGGATGAGCTTAATGAAYGATCAAGTGAGAAATATGGGGATAACCACCTCATGATTTTGGTGTGCTAGCCAAATGCCAGCACGAAAGGAAAATAAAAACCCATCCACTCATAGACCAAAACAGGTGGCAGAAGGCAGCCAGGTCCAGCAATTCTTAGATCTCATCTTTTCTACCACGCTCAGATTTTTGTTTTAGCTGCCTAGATTTTATTATCTTTTCCTGCCCAAGTGATGGTGCCCTGTGAGGGTACACATCATGAAGCAACACAAAGGAGAGTGAAAGCAGCATCTTTCAATGCCTGTGCCCACAGACCTGCCTCCAGCTCACTCTCCTCCTCCCTATCACCAGATCTGYAATTATGCCTGTTATCTAAATTATTTTCATTTCTTACTACTCACTCTCCCCCAGTGCACCACCTGTACTGAGCGCACTGCCCCAGTCKTCCAGGCTGTGAACTTCAGGCGTTCAGTTTGTCTCCTTACCCACAGGAAAACACTTAGAAGAGGGCTATTTTCTCCTCAACCAGACAGGCAAATATTTGCATTTCGTTGCCTAAGCAGTTGTGGAAAATAAATTGTTTTGGGGAGGCTGACTGTCAAGTTGACYTTGCTTTGGAATTCGACAGCTGTCCATCTCCCCGTGCTGTGCCTCGGCTGTGTACACAAGCACATGGGTGCTGGTGGGTGTTTTTAATTTGCCACTCACTTCCTTGCTCTCTACTGCTGTACAGCACATGCAGCTCTCCCACTTTTGCCAACTACTTCATACATGTTCCTGTCTAGAGCCATATTGAAATCTGCAGATCCCTCCAGAAATGCAAGAGCCTGAGCTGGTGTATCCCAACGCAGGATTAGGGTTAACTGGAAACATTTTACAACCTTAATTACACGGCACCCCTTGCCACAATTATCAGTAATGAATGCTTGTTTAGTTAGCCAAAGAAATCATTCTTCAAGTAAAGGCTTTCTACTACCATAAAATAAGCTGTTAAAACTCAAATCTCAGACTTGTTTAAAAATCCAGTGCACATGTATATTTATAGTTGCAATAGCTGCAATAAGTATATCATGCTGGATAGAATATAAAATTGGCAAGTAACATAGCATGACAAAAATATGTTCATGCCTTTATTGAATGCATGACCTTTTAGGAACACAGCTCTTAAACAGCTTTTGATTTTATATCTGGACCCAGCAGCTTTCTTCAAGATGCATCTGAATTGTGATATTAGTGTGACAGATAGAAATACACTAATATTACCATGTAAATGAAAGATACACTTAATTACACAAGTCCCTATTTCCTTCTGGGTCTAACACTGCATCAAAGATTAGCAAAGATCTTAACACAATTTCTTCTTAAACACTTAATTCCTTAATCCAGTTGACTTAATTTCTGGCTTTTTTCTTCCTGACTCAGAAATAGGCTACAATAATTCAGGTGAAAATGAAATTTCCAGCAGGCTGCCACACTCAGCCAAACATACGCTTCGACTCCAGCTTTTTACTGTTATGATTTAGATCACATAGCACTAACAAGGCGTTCTACACATAATAGTCTTCAAGGATTTTCTTGGGTGGTTCCAGTTCCTCAGCCTCTGTCTCTCAGGTTGTAACACCACACAGACCGAGCAGTTCTTAGCAGGTATGAATTTATGTGGACCAGAACACATATAACCCACAAAGTAGATAACCCACAAAACTAGAAGTTTTCCTCCCTGTCTCCTATCCCAAGAGGAAGTTGGAGGCATCTCTCGTGCATCCCTCATGTGCATGCCTGTGTCCTTCAGCCTGTAACTCCTTCTCCTCCCCAGTGACGTCATGGGAGGGAATCATTTCATAAAGTGCTGAAATCAAAGGAGCAATTGCTTTTCTTGTCTAGTAGGTAGTCCTGGGATGGACAGAGGGAGGTGACTGCTCTTTTGAGTTGCTTCAGTGTTGATGCTTCAAAAATGGAATCAGAAGAATATCTAACGAATAGGGCTTACATTGCAACACTTCAAACACACATGAAAATTTACTCAGGAGATTTCCAGGCTAAGTAGCTTCACTTTACTTTGAACAGTGAGATCCGGATCATTCCAAATTCTACAACACAAAATTAGAGTCAATGAATGTTGACAAGTTCTCAGAGGTCCAACAGGCCTCTGCTGAAATCTATCTCAAGGTGAAAGGCGGACAAAATGTCTCATTTATACTCAACATACTACAAATTCATTGCTTTTGCATGATTTTTTTCTTATGTTTAAAAGATTCATTTACATGACATTACTTAGCTGAGATGAACTTGAATGTGTCTTGGATATAAGTATCAATTGGTTTTTGTTTGTTTTTTTACTAACAGGGGTTGTAAAACCCTGTCAGATAACATAAAAATATTGTGATTGAAATATAACTCAGTAGTAACCTTTCAGATCTCTATCATGTTATTCATTTTCTTATTTTCTCTTGTTCTCCAAGGTTGACTCTCTTATTTTGTAGAGATTTTCACAGTGACTTCATGGCTCCCCAAGCTCAGTGCATATCTAGTTAACTTGCTCACATTTGTGGGAAAATAACTGCATTTTGCCAAAAATTTCATGTGTTGGCCATTTCAGACAGGTCATCCAGAGGCCATACAGCAACAGAATAATATTAAAGGGGCATTTGTGTATCACTGTGAATGGCCCATGCTTTTATAAAATGATTACAAGCTCTGAGTCACAACAGTTGCAGACAGCTGGGTTAGTTTCCTCCCTTTGCTCAGCTTGATTCTGCTCAAGAGGAAGAATCTCTATCTTGCATTCTCTTATCTTCAGCTCTCTTTAAATAAGATGAGATGTTTCTCTGAGAGAACAAGAATTAGATCTCTGTAAAAAGACATACTGCTGTAGCCAGGTTACTTCTGGGCCCTTTCGACTATGCATTCACTCAAGAAAAAAAATTCCCTGTTTATTTCAGAGACTCTTTACTCGCTTAGATCTTCTTGTGAGATAATGTTTTTGTTCTTATTAATAAAGTGAGATATCTTGAGTTACCATATCGTAAGCATGCMTCCCTTTCCCTCATCCCAAAAGTTTTGTAAGTTTTCATCAATCTAAGTAGAATCAAAATTAATCTGCTTGTATCAAGATAGAGCTTTAATTCTATACCTTAACAGTTTCACATCAAAATTTCACAAGGGCTTATCAACAGGCTGATTTTTTTTTTTTTTTATATAGACACTATATGTAACAAACTAGATTAACTATGGATAAATTACATAAAACAGTGGTATATAGCTGGATGTGCTAACTACAATAGAATGGCRATAGCAACCTGAAGCTAATGGAGCATCAGTACCATATCCCTTTAACATGGTTTGCAATTACCTTAGTTAAAAATCTAGAAACTTTTATACCTTCCTTTTTTTTTGGGGGGGGGGGGAAAGCTGGAAATCATGGGGAAAAAGTCTTCTGGGAAAATACTTGTGACTGAAAGCGCAGACATTGATTACTATTAGAAATAATACTGTAGAACCAAACTAAGACAACCCAACAGAACTCACATACTTGTACTAGCAGAACAAAAAGTGGAAACAAAAACACAGCAAAAATTGTCCAGGATTTTGCCTASTGCTATTTTCTAATATCACCAAGTTACATGATAAAACCAGCATACAGACAGAAGACTGCAAAATAACCTAGACTGAGTTACACTTGGGGTACTGTAAAATTTTACCTTTGCCTTCTTCACAAACAAGCCTAATAACTGTGAGGTTTTTTACTCCAGATTCATATTTCAGAGCAGTCAGCAGTGCGAATATTGATTATCACATGACTTAAGTAAACATAGCTTTAAGACGACTAGATTCTCAAGATGAATCAAATAACTTTGGGGAGCCTTTTATCATTGTAGGTTGAGATTCTTTTGTGGAAGAGTACATGGGTTTGGCAAAAAGAAAAAATACATCACTTGCAGTAATGAAGTTGCAGTTTGAAAGACTGCAGAAACCTGATTTCTTTTATTTCTATATTATAGACTGCAATGACCAGTGGGAACAATCAGACTTTGTCATGACAGGATTTTTCTCCAAACAGATAGAGAACAGAAACATTCAAAATCAATTAATTTCCTAGCAGTCCATCCATGTATTAGATGAGCWCATGGGACAACATTAACCCTGTATTCCACTCTAACACGAGCATATCTGCATGGGCCGATTTTAACAGGAGAATGAATAACCAACATCCTCCTCCCTGTCTTAAATCTGCACTTGCTTTATAGCCTGTCTTACAGTGAATTTAAATCATATTTACAAATGTCCAGGACATATAAAATAATAAGCAAGAATCCAGAAAACAGCAGCACTGCAGTAACACTACCCAGCTATCCTCATCTTCTGTAGACTTTGATGCTATTAGAGCCTACTCAGGTGTTATGCTGGGTTCATGTTTAAGAGTTGAGATTCCAGAAAACGCAAAAAAAAATCTTGGACAGCCTTTCTGGCACTGCTGGAGGAAAGCTCTGAAGATGAATGAATGACTGAAAGGACCCGATCCCACTCAGGCTGAGCTCCAAGGAGGCAGCAGAGCTAGCAGAACAAGGAGACGCCATAGTTACGTGAAAGGGATCACAATCACCTGCTCGCTGCCACTTCCTCCTCTCTGTCCCTTTCAGAGCCTCACTCCGCTTGTCCTTTTCCTTCACCACCCTCTAGCTGCTTCTGTCTTATCACAGAAAGATCCCTTTTTGGCAAAGATCCTCCGCAGATATCTCCTAGACCATTCCTCTCCTCTGCTTCCCCTCCTGAAACCTTTGCAGGCCACCACAAATCAAGGACCTTCCTCTTCCCTAAAGTCTCTCTCTTTAACCTCTAGCTAAAAGAAGACAAGGTAATTCCTCTAAGTTTCTAAAGTACCAACCATCTTAGAAGGGTGACGACCCTGTGATATCCCACCAACCTCCTGGTTTCACAGCACTCCTGTGTTTGGCAGCCTTACAGTGTCTTTTTTGGTATTGTGAAATAATCAAATGCTGCCACCACCACTGCYCAGCACATTGAGGACACAATTAATACTAAAAAGACTTCTGGCTTGTATGGGCAATGAAAGTTACTTACTTTGGTGTAAAACACTTCTGTCATTTAATAAAACAAGTAAAACTATATTATTCTCCTTTCTTCTGCACACACATTCAGCCATCTACCTGCCTATGTACAAAAGAATCTCTTAAAGGCAATTTCACATACTATTTTTAAGGGTTATAAATAGCTCTCTTAACACACTAAGTGATGCAATCAAGTAGGAAGGTACGATAAGAAAACAGAGAAAAAATGAAAGAGAAAAGTCACATATACAGGTAAAAAGTTATATATCCTTGTACAATGTGAAATTATTCTAAATATAACTTTCTGAAGCTTTTAACACGAGTACCAACATAAGATGGAGAAAAGGGGAGTGGAGAGACCTCAGACTCCAGTTCTCTGCCAGTGAGAGACATTGTGCTAGATGCCAAACAGGAGAGTGTATATAGACATATATAACAAGAGAGGATAAGAAACATGCAACACTACTAGAGGTTATGGTGCACTGGGTTCTGGGTTTTGCAAAGCACCTGCACTAATTCACTGTCAGTCCTCCTCCACACACAAAGCTGAGAGCAGACATAAAAGCAACAAAGCCTGCATCATGCATGCAGGGATCCGTGCCTCAAGATGCCCACAAGCCAAAAAGCCCTCTGGCATCCCTCAGTACCTGCTGGGAGGGCTTGCCAATATTTCTAAGTGGTTACATTTCTCTATAAAAGCAATCGTGCACAGCTTCATAGCCTGCTATATTGTTCCTTCAAGAAGGGCGTCTGCTTGCAGAGACAAAATTATTAAAATCACTAACAGCCTCCTTACTGCTACTTCCACCCATCCAATCAGGAGTGGAGTTGTGGGCTTTCCACTCATCAGCATCCACACTGTGAATTGGGAACCCTGATTTATCCCTCTGCCACCCCTTTAGGTCTTTCCGTGATCCCCGTGCATGGCAGTTCCCTACTCGATATTGCTTCTTTCTGCACTACTTCTATCACAAAATGATCTGTTGACTGTCAACCAGAGAAATAGCAGCATAGCTGCCCAACTGCAGGCTGTCTCAGCATCCTGAGCAACTGTGAGCTTCATGCTCATGCCAGCGGCTTCCTCACACTCGGCACACGAGTTTTCTCCTCTTTCTTGCCCCAGTCTGTTCTCAGGCTCTAAGGGCCACAAATTCTTGGAACTTGATCTAAACAAGGCTGGTAGCACAGCTAAGGCCAGGGTCCCCAGCCCTCTCGCACATTGGTTTCTAGTTTWTCTAAAATACCCTCATTCCTTCAGGCCAGCCAGACTACTTTGCCAGTGAGAGGGACTTCCTACTACCSTATCTTCAGCTTTTCTTAGCAGCTTCAGCTAGGCCAGATCATGGCTCATTTTCTGCATTTTGTAGCACTTCTGAATCAGTTTGCCACATTTTCTCAAATCACATCAGAGACTGGGACCCAGGTGAATGTCACCTCTTTGGGAAATATTTGGCCTTTATATAAATATGCAGATTATAAATGTAGCCTTATGAAGCAACTCAGTTTTGTACATAAGTGATCTAACTGCTTCACATTTACACTGTGCAAAGACATTGTAACACATGTCTAGTAGTCCAGAACACAAGAAATATCTTTGATTGCTTTTCTGTAGCTATTTTGAAAGGCTTTTGATTGTTTTCTCTATCTGTCCTATTTATTAACATTTCTGGTTTGCCTTAAGGCATGTAATGAGAGCATTAAAAAGTTAAGACAAGAGATCTAACCACATATTAGTCWATGAATGATTTTTTTTCCTTGAGCTGGAAATATTTTGAATTCAGCATGATTCTAATCATCAGTTGGAACAAGAAACAGCAGGCAACACTATCTAATTACATGCTCAGCACTGTCTGCAGAAAAGTTACAAATACTAATACAGATTAAGCTTAACCATAAAAATCATGTTACATAAAAAATAMATAAGGGTCTGCTGTCCATAAGCACTAAAGGAGCATTCTTACTCAAAATAAATGTAAATGTGATCATAACCATACTGCAAATCCTGGTAGTGACCACATAAACCAATCTTGAAATGAACATAATAAATTAAAAACTCTTATAAGGAAAAARACTAGATGCTCTGGAGGTATATTCCAGTGATATTCAACAGCTAGGATATGTGTTACCAATTTAAATCCTTTCCAGATCATAAGGATCTGAACTGAATTATCTATAGCAGTCAATTAATGCTAGCAAACTTCTCTGATTTTGTATTCTCCATAAATCATTTTTCACAGTATATGAGTCGTGATTTAATCATTTATAGATCCATGTTTTATGCATCCTTTCAGTCTATGGAATGTTTGCAAATGATTTGCTGTTYATAATTTTTTGTCTGCACCACAAACCGCCTCCCAGTTCAATTCTACAAAGTACGACACTGTTCTTTTCACAAGCTCTGTGCCCATTCTATGCAACTTTAAAAAACTTCAGTTAGGTACTTGTTTAAAAAAAATCTAGTAAAATAATACTTCTGTAGTGAAAGTTGTTTGCTGTTGCTCTCAGAGCAGAATTTGATCCAAAGACAAATACATCCCTGGATAAAGATAATTCAGTCTTTAAGGGCTTTTCTTTCAAGCAAAGAGGAAAGAACATCTAGCATCACAGGGATGTAACTAATACGGAGGATAGTGGCCAAATAAATGTATGATTTAGCTAAGGTTTAGTAAAACTCCACATACATTTACATTTCCTGGGTATGCAAATGCTATGACCTGCGATTTGCACAATGTGGAATTAAAAATCATGAGGAAGTCATTAGTATGTGACACAAATTATTGAGCTTGGAAAGCTTAATAGAGTAAGAAAAAGAGGGGAAACGATTTCCAGCCAAAAGAACAACCCTTGTCTGTTGTCCCTGGGCATTTGCAAATAATTGGACAACTACCTACTCCCTCCTCTGCCAAATCTCTACCTGAAGAATCCACATCTTTTCCATTACCATGGCATTTTCTGGAATTCTATTCCTAGCATCCCTCTTACTTTGCATCCAACATTTCATCAAATAGCTCAGCACAGACCTCATGGAGTGAAACTCACAGGAGAACAAGAGGACATGTGTAAAGCCTGTGGACTTGAAATCTGCCCTGAAAATCCTAGGAGTATAAGCTCTACAGTTGTTTCACAGTTCTCTTACCAGATTTCTTTCTTTTTGCCTTTTTTTTTTCCCCTAGATAATTCCAAATCATTAAAAAATAAAATAGAATTGAAGTACAGGACGGGACTTACAAAAATATTCCTGAAGAATTATCTTCATATAGGTGTGTTTGAGACATTCTCTATCTATGAACATGCTAATAAGTAATTTATCTGGTAGTGTGACTATACTCACAGAGGTAGCAGAGACTTTCAAAGAGAATTTCCAATATTTCTCTAACTGGGCATTTGGATAGTTTTTGTCTCACTGAAATTAATAAAAACTATTGATGCTACTCCTCCAGCCAGAATTTAGCTCTGATGACTTAATGGCATATGTGACATATATTCTATGTTGTGGTCCAGCTCCAAGACGGTGCGTGACAGAAGTATTTAACAAAATGCGCTTAAAATTCAAGGTTTTTCAGATTTCATTAAAAATTCACAAATTGGTCTATTTTCCCAGAGAAGTGGGACAGGTGTCAAGCAAAAATAGACTCCTTTTCTGAGAAAACATGGGTTTACCATGAAAAACATTGCAATTTGCATTTAGGCATTTTTCACTGTGAAAAATAGCTACCCTAATGAAACTGTGAATGCAGCCTGATTTAGGAGAAGAGTTGGAAATGAAACATCAAAAAGAACCCTAAATGTTAAAGTCTGCAAAACAAAATATGTAAATTTTGCAAAGCATTGTGTTGAATGAAACCCGAATAAAAATGTTATTCCATTCTAGCAATCTCCAGAAATCACAGGAAGCACTGCAGTTAAAACAGAGTTTTACATCAGAGTCCATGTAACTGTGTGCTATTAATCATTAAAAAGAAAGAGAGAGAGAGAGAGATGCCACAACTGAGAAGCCTTGGTTGGACAGTTTCTGAGGTATTGTACATTTATTGTTTGGATGTTATTATTTGTATGAGCAAAGTCTTCAAAAAGTCAACATAGCACCTCTTCTGAGCAGTCAGTTCTCTTAAAAAAGAATGAACCTTTGGAATTGTACTTGAATGCAAAAATGTAACAATGGGTGCTGCACACAGCTCCACAAAATGTACTTCAGTACATCATTCTCTATCACACTTTCACAACATTCTTTTGACAGGTGATAAGGGAAAAGTATTCCTGGAGCTACATTTAGGAAGGAGAAGTACCTTGACTGTATGGAATATGAAAGAACGCTACAGATTAGATCCAGTAAAACAGTATAAAAAGTCATTCATTAGTCTACCCACATAGCACCAAGATAGCTCTATAATTATTCAAGAAGGTCAAAATTAGTCATTCATGTATACTCAGCTCACCAGTGATTTATTTGCAAAAAAAATTCCCAATCTTCTAAAATCCCATAAAACTCTATGAAATTTTTTTTTGAGTCAATGCTCAGCCTTTCCTATTTTATTTCTTCCTAGAAGAAAGTATTCTGTAATAGGAACTGAATAATCCCATAGTTCAAGTGATGAGCAATGGCTACTCAGAGATAGAGATACTTCTTTCCTACTGTTATCTGTCTTTGCCTCCATAGTCACAGGATGCAATCACTGATACAAACAGGTGATTTCGATATAGTATTTGAAAGGAGATCTCTTTGTTTAAAATTCTTACACGGAATTCATGACAGGACATAATAATTAATATCCAAGCATTACAGGGCATCTTTACCAAATGTTTCCCAGTAACATGCAAAAGGATTACCACTGCCAAAGTGCTGAAATGAATCAGGCAGCTTGTGGCTTGGTGTAGAAGTGTTTTTCTGCCTGATACAAGTTGTTTTAACCCACAGCAAGTCTTTACAGAAATCTACTAAGGCAAATGGATTTTGAAAATAACAAATCATTTGGATAAAGTACAATTGATTTTTTTAAGAACAGGCAAATACCAACAGATTCAAAAGGTAAATTAATCAGATAACAGTTTCAATTTATCTACTTCTGTTTCAGATGCATGGGTTTACACAAATGATGATGGTCCACTCATCATCAAGAAATAACTCAAGGACAGAGATAACCCCAGTTTAAAAAGAATACAAGGTGGGAAACATCGATTGGTGAAYGAAAATCTGTTCTAAAACAAACTAAATTTGAGTTAAAAAGGATAAAAGACCGTAGTGTAGAAGGACAGCAGCAGAATTAGGAAGAAAAAAAAAGAAGGTACTTCTGTGTTCATGGTATGTGAGTCAATAATGCTAGTTACCTTATTAATTGAACAAGATAAAAAGCAGAATCCTCAGTTTATCATCTCCTTATATACCAAGTGAAACATTTATTTCATTCGAATCATATTGAATGAAATTAGGCAGTGAGAGACAGTCCTCCCAACTAACTGCTGGCCTGTAGCGAGCCTCCAGCCCCAACAAAGGGAATACACAGAACTGGACATTTTCATTTCAGAGCTTAGACACAAACTTAGTCATGCAGGGACCTTCCATTCTGCACTGGGTGGAAGGGTAGGCAGATAAACAAACATTCACGGTCTCCAGGCATAAAAGTAGCACAGAATCATATTTGTTTTTCCATGTAATTTTATCTTTGTGAAAACACTACTCCTCTAAGCCACTGCTTTCCTTAGGATAAAGATGATAAGTTTCTCACAATATCAGAGAGTCATCTTAACAGAGACTGATGTTAAAGATGATCTGGCAGAGAAGGATGAGGCATGCTAAGAGTGCATTTATTAACACAATCCCTCAAAGTCCTGTTCTGACCAGTTAATTTCATGGTAAAGGTAAAATTCTAAGGACAACTCACACCAGGGCAGATGCAGGACAACTCACACCAGGTCAGATGTAGCAGAATGACTCTGTGTATTAGCACAGCTAACTAGCTAACTGTAATAAGGTCCAGGTACCACAGAGAAATATCTAGGTCATCTTTGTGGGCTCATGGGGGAGTAAGGACACCCACCTTCTGAAAATGAAAACACAAGTGAAAAATCTCTGCAAAAAAGTCAAGAAGAAAAAAGAACACACCTTACAAAGTTTTGCTGTAGGTTTTCCTGCATGAGGAAATGATCAGATTGCCTATTAGCATGGGGCCCCTTTCATCTAGAATTTATTTGCTAGGATAGATATTTAGGATAGATATTGAGGCTGCATTATCCCATATTCTTACTTTTTTTTTTTTTTTTGAGCTGTGGGTGTTCTGCATGATTAACAAAGACAAATATCATCTTTTACTAAGGCTTATTCCCATCTGGGCAATTGGATTTAGTCCATAACAGAGAAAATCAAATATAGGATTAGGAAATGCTGGTTTTGCTCAAATACAAGCTTGTCAACATATGGAATTTGTGTAGAAATATATTCAAATGGGTATTTGTAGGATGTTTGAACAAGGAATAGTTTTTTTTTTTTTTTTTTTTTTTCAGTTGAATGTATTACTCAGAGCAAGTAGCTAAGAGAGTTGGCAGAAGACATGGAGTGTGCAAGGAGTCACTGAAGATTTCTGCCTAATAGAAGTACCTTGGCCTCAATCTGCCACATCGTTCTCAATGTTACTTTATTCTGGCGTTCTTCAAATGAACTTAGAACTGTCCCCATCAGCAACTGCTCTCTGACTTGCAATATTTCTGAGAGACAGCCAAAGCATCAGGGGCTCTCAAAATAAAGCTAGGGTATTTTCACACAACTGGTGTTGCCCATATTTGAAGTCAGAAGTTTAGTAAAACAGGAAACACAAAAACCCTGCATATATACATAGAAAAACAAAACACACTCTGTAAACAGATAGAAATTCAGTGTCTCTATTCAGGACATGACTATACATTTGATTATGAAATTGGTCAACCAAGATAGTATTTAACCGTTGAAACACAACATTTTTAAGTATCTTAGTTTTACTTTAAAGTATATTGATTGCCTAAGGCTTTACTATGGGCATGCCCAGATCTTCTGTAGCTTTTTGGCCCATTAAAGACCCAGTCCTGACCAGGACCCAGAAATTAAGATGTTCTTTTCTACTTAAACATCCTAAGGTTCCCYTGAGCTTGTTGAATTGACAGATAGCTGTGACTGCCATTTTTGCCTCCTATTGAACATCAGAGCCAAACAACAAAGAGGAGAAATGAGGGGGAAGTGTCACTCCTCCTTCCACCTGAACCTATTTCAATATATTAGCTAGTGCTAAAGTCATCAGGACGGTGGCTGCTGTTGGGAAGAAACATTTTTAAGCTTCTTGTTGAAATGTGTCCTCTACAATTAATGGAGCTAAATAAGACTCCTAACTTGAAATACAGCATCACTTTAATCAGCAAGTAAAAGATGGAACTATGTGCTTTAACCACTACAGTGTTTTGCATGTTGCTTTATCATTTTATCCTGCCTGCTACTACAGGTTTGTGCCRGTGGATTCTCCCCTTTTCCTAGACCGTCTTTAAATCTGATGGGTGAGAAACTCTTCTGAGAGGAAACACAAGTTTGAATTCCATTGAGCTAAACAGAGGGAAGCATATTTGGGTCTCCAGGTGCTGCRCGTGCTTGCTAATGAGAAGGCTAAGGAAGGAGGAGGACTGAAGAGAGGTGTGGGCAGCACCATCTGCTACTGTTTTTAAAGGAGTAAGATGCCCTGCTCCAATCTCCAAGGAAAGGACATGAGGGTCTACTTAAAAGGGATGATTTCATTTTGCCACCACTAACAGAGAAAGATTCCCATATGGTTTTGTGCAATTCAAACCCTACTTTTGCGTTTCCCAACAGGTCAGCCTGAGTGACCCTCTGACTGAGCAGGCAACTTCAGCATGCTGTCAGCTACACCYCATTGAGAGGCAGCTGCCTTGCGAGTAGGGCCGCTTTCGCTTGGCTTTGCTGACATTCCCCCACTGACATAAACAACTGCAGTCCTTAGTTATAACAGCRGAAAAGCAGCCATTACAAACTGAACCACGTAAACCATCAGCGTTTAAGCTGCCTGTGCCTCTAACCAGTTGGAAAAGAGCAGCAAGGGCTGCAGCAGGTTCCTTACTGTCACATGCCATGTCTCCCTCTGCTTGCTTCAACAGGACAAAGAGATAAACAGAGAGGTCTGCCTCTCACCACGGCAGTGGCAACACTCATCATTATGCCCACAACACCAAAATACAAAGGTCTTCATAAAGAGCTCCTGTATGCCACAAACTGGCTACTTGCTATTCATCAATAGTTAATAAAGTTAACTCTTAGTTCTATAATTAGCTCTATAATTAGTTAAAAAAGGGTCAGTGTTTCATTAGTACCCTCGACAGAGTGAGGCAGCTGSTCCTCGGAGAAAATGTTCCTTTGAAAGCGATGCAATGAAGCAGGAATTTCTGCATATTCGGCTACACGCTACGCCAAGGGCCTTAAAAWACACAGGCTCCTGCCAGAACCAATCTGAAATCAGAGGCTTTTGTCCGAAAAGCATGAAATAACCCCAGATCAGCTGCRTGGAGTGTTAACCTCGGCTGCTGGCATTCCACAGGTATCCGCAGCAAGTACATGCCCAAGAACTCAGAGCACATGTTACCCTATGCCAAGATATCCCTGGAAATTGTATTTAAATCCCAGCTAATAAAAGAAGTAAGTACAGTTTCCAGGAGGGAGGAGAGGGAGCTCCATTTTCACACATGACACCAGACACCAAACTGATATAAAAAAAAAGTAAAAGACAGACAACATGCTCCCTCTCCAAATATCTAACAGGCAGCACAAAAGCATGAAGAGGAGGCTAGTCTGAATTACGTAAATAATCTGATTTTAACTAGTACATTGTTTTGAGGCGTACTATGCTTCCTTGCACATCAATTACTCTGTCTACTACATTTCTCATTTTGTGCCTTTAGAGTCTGATAAACTCATTTTTACGTGGTTCACTACATTCTCCCCCCCCAACATTTCAGTACCATTCTTTTAATTTCTTCTGTGTCTCTTGATAAGTAAAAGAAACTTTAATCTTATTAAGCCCTTAAAAGCTTTAAGCTCCCTTTGTATTTGCGCACTAATTCTTTCCTTTATTTATCTGAAATACTCTTCTTTCTTCAGTCAATTGTCCTTATTAGAAATATGGTTACAATGCACATCCTTTTGAGCTGAACTTATCGTAAGAAATGTCCTTCTTATATACCTTTAACCTGCTGGTAAAAAGACAAACAGTTTACCTCAATTCATTGCAATCAGAAACAAACAACATGATGAACAAAATGACTCAGAAAAAAAATGTTCATCTCTTGCACTGAAGATCCTCACAGCATTCTGGATTCTGTCTTCCATATTACAGATTTTTAAGAGAGAGGCAAGTAGACTTTCAGTTGACTTGAACTTTATGATTCCCGGGCTGGTGGTTATCTTAAAAAACTAGCCTTTAGTAACAACTGATGTCGCTACAAGGGCTGAAGCCACACACGTTTCATGACTATTTGAGATAACGTATTCCAAATAGTCTATTCTTCTGTATCAAGGTACGATGAAGTGACCTAGGTTAACAGCTTCCCATGAATCAGCTGAATGACAGTAACTATCTATGCTCATTTGCAACGCACAGCAGTCACGGCACTACTGACTAAAGTTTCCTTTCCTGATGGTGAAGCTAGATTGTTTTGTACTGCTTTTCACCATGGTGGCTCATCTGGGTGCACAGGTAACCTCAGTGTTACTTGAGACCTCACTTGCACGGTAGAACCGGTGGGTAAGTTATCAGATAAAAATCACAGTCATAAAACATTAGGGGAAAGACAGATCATCAACCTTCTGAAATCATCTCCATCCTTCTGAACAAACACGACCAAAGGAAGGAATGAGAAAAAGGGAAAACGTTGACTCTCCTTCCATGTCATATCATAACAGACTGCTGCATATGAAATACAGAGATCTTAGAAAACAGGGCAGTATAATAACAGAGAAAGAAGCAGCAGACGGGTCACTGCTGATAATATGAGCATGTGCTAAATGGGATTTTTTTTTAAAGGCTGGCTGAGAAAACAGGCAAATTYGCGAAGGCTTTATATAGAGCATGAGAAGGACAACACCATATGCTATACTTCAAAATTTTAGAGTAATATTTCTGGAGATTTAGATAGCATATATTCCCTTTTTGAAATTAATGATAAACAAAAAGATAAACAGATAATGAACAACACTGGAGAGAGAAATTTCTGTTTCCTGGTGCTATAGAACACACCTAACCAGCAAAACATAGTTGTGAATGTAACAGAAAGCTGCACTCTTATGTTAACTTTAATCTTCTCAGAACAAACCAAACTTATCAAAACATAATGAAAACAAGCAGCTAAGAACAGATGACTTGAATTCCTTGCCAGAAGCCTAGATCTCCAAGACTATACTGTGAATATTACCTGTGTTAGATAAATTAATGTACTTTAGCACCAGCACATCATCTGAGTTTGACCAAAGGAGAGATCTTCACCAAAATGGCAGTAGGTGTGAGAAGCTTTTTTGATGATGGCAGGAGACACAGCAAAAGGCTTGAGAAAGGTGCTCAGAGGGAGTTCTTAAAAGATTTTCTCCATATGTTCATAACATAAGGGATGGTAACACCAGTATGAAAATGTTACTCACCAGCTAGTAGACTTTTCCCTGTCGATGTGTTTCTGGCTTGCTCTTCGGTTATCATCAGGCACATTCAAGTGGGTAGAGCTGGGTTAAGAGACACAATTAAAGAGGATGATGCAATCAAAAAGTAATGTGCAAAGTCAAAACATACAGGTATACATTAAATTTCACAGTGAAAGCAACACTAATAATAAAAAGAYAAAGCAAAATGATAGATGATCTACACAGAGTATAGGAGGAGGCCGTCCATAGTTCAGACAAAAGTATAACAAGTTCAAAAGCATCCACTGACAGAAACAAAATTGGAATATTCAAATAGATGTCAATGAAATTCAGGAAACAGTGTGCAACAAGTGCAATTCCTTGGTTCCTTTCTTGGTGGATATCCTGGATTTTTTATATTAACCAATATCAATGTTCCAAACTACATGATGAAGCAACTAGAGAGTGAAAGACCTTTTTGGGGACAATGATTAGTAGGGAGGTCGTCTGCATGAATTTGATATGGAAATACTCCAAAGGATATCAAGAACAAAGATTACAGAACACTGGAAATAGAGCTTCCAAGGACAAGTAAAGGACTTGTGCCACTTTGTAAAAATGGTGACTTTATGACTGTTTTCAAATATGAAAGYGAGGGGAAAAAAAAGAATGGAGTAAGGAAAAAACACCATTTCACACGCCTGCTGGGCTMATACAAGCACAAAAATGGGTGTGTTTTAGGTAAATTAAGACAGTTGGGAAATATAGGTTGAGGTATAACCATTACTGAAGACTTTTAAAGAATAGGTAAGACAAAAATCTCTCAGGAACACTTCTTGCATCAAAGAGACGGACTAAAATTCCTAAGGCTCCTTCAGCTCCATTCTTAAAACTTTCCATCAACTCAAGGAAACCCTGGAAAAAAGGACCCTGGGCAATCTTAGTGTTTGTCCCCTGTACCAGTCAGGCAAGCAACAGCATTCAGTAATCTGAAAAGGTCAAAGTTCTGCACAAGCTTTCTACAAATGAYGTTATATCGAGCTAAATCCTCTCCCAGGTACTACCCACTCTCACTGTTAAGGATTGGGTTCACAGCAGAGACATTTTCTGGCTCTGCAACGGAGCCAATGTATGTTCACAAATAAGTTACTTCATTTGCCTGCACCTGYGAAACGAGGAGAGTGCTGCTCACCTCACTCATACAACATGGGAGACGGTTATGAAACTTATCTGATTCAAATTCATAAGTAGTTTAAGACAATTAGACAGCAGGTGAAACACACATACAAAGCATCTACCTTCTGTATGCAAAGCACATTTGCAACGTCAGAAAACTAATCTCTAATACGGACATAGCAACAAGAACAATTTGCTCATTTAAAAAAAAAMAAAMCTGTAAACTTTAATATTGATGCAACRAGCCTATTCTYATGAAYACGTACATGTCATTAACAAGCATTCAGACYGTGYCACTTGGCTGYGGGGAGGTRGGGCAGGGGAGGGAGAGCAGAGCACCACTCGTAARTCCTCCAGGTGCCCTGCAGCGCGCTAGGAGGAGTGAGCTGAGGTCAGGGATTATTTATCCAAAAAGAAAAAAAAGACGGAGGAAATACTAGATCAGCAGGTGATGAAAGAACAAAAAGAAAAACAGGATAACAACTTTCAAAACATTGTATGTGTATCAATAGCAAACGAAGTCTGCAGGGAAAAAGTCAAAACATTTATCCTGAATTAAACCCAACCGGAGTGCAGTTTACATTAAACAGTGAAATTTGCTCTTTCGGAAGGAGATTTTAAAACAATAAGTTCATGTGCAAATCACAAAAAGGTTTCCTTCCTTGTGCAGAYGGGTTATTAATGTAAAGCTCTTTCACTGAATCCATAATTCTAATTCTAATTCTTTTTATCTTTGCCCAGATCTCATTTGGAGTACATTTAGCGGAACCAGGCATTACAAGTGACTCACTCAGAACAGGGCTTCTGCCTTCAAACAGAGCACCCTTTGAATGTGCATGCGGCAAGGACTGTTTGGAGGATGCAATTTCTTGGGAGCTAAAATTATAAAACAGAAATGTTTCTCCAAAAGAAATGCACAAGGAAATCATTCAGGTGGTAAAAAAAAAAGATGTTTGAACTTCGACTACACAYTGGGAAGATGTTCTCTAAAGAATCTTAAAAGCAGCATCCTTGCWAAAATTAGATTGGAACCATGAATTGTATGCAGCCTAATTATATTAGCAATGTCACAAAAATCCTGAAGCTTAACAGCTGTTTCACATCTGAGCTACGGTAAACAGAGCCTCAGCAATCTCTGCCTGAACCATTCAAACACCAGAAAGAAAATTCAAAGCTGGTTCGCATCTTTATACAGGAAATATATGAAGTTAAAAAAAAAAAAAAGCACAACTCCATTTGGCCACTTTCCCCTAGCTTGTTAAATATAAAATAGAAAAGAAATACTTATGCCCCTTTTCTGCGGCTCAGTGTTCTCCTAAGAAAGCAAACCACGCTTCCACTGGCACCCAGCGTGCTGGGCTGACTCAGTCACGAGCGCTCACAGTCACCAGGGTCTAACAAAAGCTGGAGAGGGATTTTAAGGTYGTGTGGAAGGGTGAGCCAGCCTGCCCCTGCTGCCTAGGTCAGTGYTTCCCTCCCACCAGGGCTGCAGACATACCTGCCCCATCACACCAGCCATGCTGGGACAAGCAGCAGCACAATCAGTGTTACCTACTCCTATTCCCCCAAATACAGGCAAAAGTTGATCTCATCCAGACAGAAGATTTGTCCAAAGATGCTTTCAAAACTTTCCATAAAGAAAACATGAACCCCTTTTCCCTGCTCCAGCCAAGATCCTAGCATTAAATTCAGTTCAWTGTAACTGAAGTATTTCATTGACCTATAAATCCCTTTTATGTTTCCAATGTATTTCAATGCCCCAGGTTCCTAAGGGAAATACTTATTCAAGAGCTTCCAGGCCCTTTGTCAGCTGCCAGTGAGGGTGCACAAGGTCTGGAAATGTAGCAGTAGTGAGTGGGACCAGGCTGCCTGGCTCAGGGTCAGCATGAGCCACTTCACAAGGCATCACCACCATCAAGCTCAGCTGTGATGGCAAATCAGTAAGGGACCTTTGTTCCCCATATGACCCAACCCTCCCCTTTCCAGGAATTCASAAAATCTTTACAGGCATCCCAAAGTGGCAGCAGAATTCCTATTTGGAACTGCAACAACTGTTCARCAAAGAAATCTGTTTTATTAATGAGATTACTTGTTTGCTCCTCTACRTATTTATTTCCAAACTGAGGACAACCTATCATTGGACTAATCTGTGCCTTTCCTTTCAACTAAACACTCTTTGTTAGAAAAGAGTCTGTTCTATTCTACAGTTGCTGTTAAACATAGTGCCAAACTAAAGATTACATAGTTTTTAATTTTTGTATTGATTAATTTTTAGGAATTTCAGTTTTATTTCAGTTTTATGCAGTTTTCAGTTTTTTTACAGTTATCTTTTTAAAGTTTCAGTTTTATGCAAAGAACAAGCAGTCTTGAACAGTTTCAAAAATTATATCCACGAAAAGGGTGGTTCCATCATACCTTTCTGGTCATTACTTTAAGCTAACCTACAATTAATGTAAGTCATTATGTTCATAATGCCTTTTCATATGTGTCATTCATTCCTTATCATTTACAGTTTGTTCCTCTAGGCTCCCTGAGRATCAGCCTCAGCCCAGCAGCTCACACTGGCTGCAAAATACTTATTCCCCAGTCACAATCAGCTCCTAAATCAGCCTGAGCTGTCCTCTAGCCTTTGGGAATCCCAGAGTGATGTACTGGAGACCAGGACAGAGCAGACATCACAAGGTGCACTTTCAGCTTTCCTCAAATGCAAAGGAATTGAACRACTTTGTGTTTGTAACACCTTGAAGGAGTAGAGGTGTGTATACACAGAAACCAAACACTGCACGTTCATAAAACCTACAAAACTGCTGAACAGAAATGAAAAACACGTATATTAMAGCCACCTACTAATTAGATAAGAAAAAAAAAAAAAGAGGTCTCTAGTACTCTACTGGTAAACTGATATTGATGATTTGCATACTCAGTGGTGGAGATCCAACCGATACTATCAAGTTACATGTGCAGTTAAGGATCTGCATATTCATGCTTCCCTTTATATCCCAAAACAAAACTTTCTTTTTGCAGTTATGTGTCTTTTTATTATTATTATTATTGCAAAGCTACTGAGAACTAATTTTAAATACTCATAGCTGTTTCTGTTTAATGTCTAGGCAGGTAACGCTATTTCTTCTTGTTTCTATTAACCTTTTATTAACCTTTCCAAAGGAGCAGGAGAAAGTCAGCAGTTAGAAGGTCTAATGTAAAGATCACTCCTGTCCCTCCTACTTACTGACTTTCATCTACTGCTTTGGAAACACTACTAATATTTGGCCCTGCCCAAACGGTAACAGAGGCAATCAGTGTCTACTCTCGTACCAGAGTAAGTCCTAAATAAGTTGCTTAACCACAGTCAGGTAGAACATCCCTCCTGCCAGGTGGAATAGCATTGAATCTCAAGCAGAAGCTTCTTTACATTCTAGATGCTAGCCTTATATGCAATTCCACACTTTCTGCAACCACATAATTCAGATTGAAACATGTAGTTCACAGCTGGCTTTGTTAATGAGCAGAAACAATCGTTCAGAGTAACAACTGGCTTTGGAGTAGCCATCTCCACAGGAGACATTTAGTATAATTGCTATGCCCTGATCATAAAGCTGGTACAACTTCGACTAGAAGAAAGCTTTGCTTTTTGAGGGCTAAAGACACTCTTCCTACGCAAGTAGAGGCACAGAAATTAGGAAGCATGGAAACAATAAGCATGCATGCTCAAGCAGGGTAGAAGCTCTCCTGTGGAAGCAAACAGATGCCTACTAGAAAGTTTTGCTATTAATAAAAATGTATTAAAAAAATCACATGGGCTTTCTTCTGTGGTCTGCAAACTACTACTCCTATTCTTGAGGTTTGACTAAACATGTCAGGAAAGTCACATCTTCTCACTTCTGCATAGCTCTTGGGACATCTACTGTGGTACAGACTCAGATGCCTTTTTGAGGAGCATTTTCAGTGTTAAATCACTGAGAAAATCCTGACAGTTGATACTGTAGCACTTGGAAAGAATATGCTTTCCTATCACTTAAGATATGCATTAACTAACAATTATTAGTACTAATTACAGTACCATTACAGGCCATTAGCATTTTACACCCCGGTTAGTAGCAACATTATTCTGTTTTRGTCTTGATCATTACTGTTACAGTTTCAGAATTAACTGGCACCTTTAGACATTGTCCTTAGTATGGGTGACTCATATGCCACACTACATTACTCTGGAAGCAGCACTCAGAGGAGCTCAGAAGAGAGCCCAGCKTTCCCTGGGAAAGATTACAGGAGAAGACCATGGCAGCAGTGACTAGGGCATCTTCCTCAGCTCTGAACATCACAGTTTCACCAACATGGTGGGGCTGAGGTTTGTAGAAGAAGAAAAGGCCCTGTTTTCACCTCTTCTAAGTCTGCTCGTGGATACTTATTTGTAAACTCATCTATAACTCCCACCCGCAGAGAAAATTCTTTTAAAATTAAATGTGCCAGTGCAAAGGCAAACCTAACTCCTCTATCTGATTTGCAATACTGATTTAGGCCCAAAACACCTTAGTCCTGAGTTAATTTACAAGATTCTTTTTTCCAGAGTGAATATTGGTAGTAGAACTATGTAGCCTTATACATGTTATGCAGGACCTAGTGTAACAGCACAGTACTGACTCATTCCAATTGAGAGGTTTCCTGGTAAAGAACAGAACAAAAATATTGGACATAGGCATACAGGTACATACTACCTCCTAGTCCAGTACAGGCTATTTTCACTTCTGCAAGCTTTCTTCATGTAGTTAACAGATCACACTTAAAACAGATACCCATTTCATACCTAAATCAAGTTTCTAGGTGCTTTTGTGAAGCTCTTAAAGACAAATAGAAACATGACTCTGAAATATCCTAAGTCCTGAACAGAATTATGAAGACATATCCTAAAATCACTTCTGCTCCACAGCGTCACTGAAGGTGAACAACACACAAGTTAACCTGTAACTCTATCAATTCAAGTTTTCAGTTAAGGTAGCCAAAATAGTGTTAGCTATTTTTTTTTTCTCCTTGGCAATATGTGAGCTAAATAAGCAATATAAATTGGTCAGGCAAGTGGCCTTAATCAGAGTTCATCTGAAATGAGCTGTAGCACTGGTTAAGAGGACAAAAAAAAATTTCAGTCTAGGAGAAGAAACAAACAATCTCCAAGAAAATTGTGCATTTGGAGTTGTTGTGAAAGGGACCAGCTGTGACTGATCCAGTAGGATGCAAGTAATCTAATAGCTTATTAGTAATGACAAGTCTCCACAGAAAAATGAGAAAAAATCCTCTTAATGAAAACCAAATTATCTGTAGAAGCTACAGAAAAAAATAATTAAAGAGACCAATTTGCAAATAAAASACAGTGGTTTTATATATATGGATTCTCTCCCATGTTTCTGCCCCTTTGAGTTCCTAACAAATTMCACCTGTGAATCCAAAGATATGTCTCACACCTGCAGTGGTCAGAAGTGTCACAGCACACTTGAATGTAGTTGCTCTTCCAAGGTCTTCAGAAGAAACAAMTAATTYTAAAAATGAACAGCAGCACTATTCTCAAAAAAAGCTACGCTTTTACTCCATGAGTATTCTACGTGCTCTTTGTTAGGAGAGGTAAAGGTGCACCTTTTTAATGACCTATTCAACAGCCCTCCCTTCAGCAGGAAAGGATAGTCAGCAACATTATTAAAGGGCTGCAAGACAGAACAGCAACTTCACATGCCCTCTTGAGTATTTTTTCATATCAGTCCACAGYGGAACTACCAGACCAATTTCAAACCAAATAGGCACAGCATTTTTATTTGATCTTCTCTTAGTAACATGAGATCAGTTAAGAGAAATAAAATCTAGACTGAACATAACAACTGAGCTAACGGTAGCCAAGGACTGTTTTTCAGAGCTCTCTAAGATTTTCCTAAGATTTCATTATTCTTAATGAGCAGAGTTAGAGAACACAGTATTTTCCATCTGGCTATCAGCTATCCCTGACAAGCGTTACTTGTGAGTGTTATAYTGATGATACATYACGCACAATGTATAATGACATCCCAATCCTGGTCACTTAAATCACTATTAGGTCTCACAAAAAATTATTTCTCTCTGAGTGGGGCATTGACATTTCCTTTTTAAAGTCTCTAACCCTTAGGGGAGTTTCTATCACCAGAGCTATTAACAGTGATCTGGATCTAAATACTGTACTGCATTATCTGCATCCTGATGGCATAAAAATGGAAATTTATGTAACATTCAGTCTTGACCTTTGGATGAAAACCATTCTTCCCCTAGTTACAGCCAGAGGTGCTACAAGGTGTTTCTTTTCAAGCATAAAAGCAAAATGGTGATTTATGATTAACTTAAGAGAAAAACAGCTTGTGCACAAGTTTATGACAGGGTAAGTTTATTTCCCTGCCATTATTAAAATAAATCATAGTGTTACTACCTACTCATACTTCCATGGTTAACATATCTGGGTGTCTGTATCACTATCTCATTTCTCCCAACTCTCTTACTTTTATTAAAACACACAGAATATATATATTCTATATTTTACATGAAGTGTACATTCTACAATTCTAAAGTGCATATACACTGCTAAATCTAATCCYTCTGCACTTAAAATATGTCATATTTGATTTAAAGGTAGAGCTTCTGTTGCATATTTAGCACAATTTGCTCAGAAGGTAAAACTCATCCTTCTTTAAAGTGACAGCACAAAGCATATGTGTCACTTCATTTCTACTTCAGTAAACTTTGAGGGCTAACAAGTAGCACAGGCTTTCCAACAGTTCTCTGCATAGGTTAAATATGGCAAAGGCCACACATGGATGCAAGTATGCCTTTCTTTAAATCTAGAATAACCATAGGTTGTGCTTTAACATGCCCAAGAGCTCAGTKACAAGAGAGTTCGGTTTGAAGGTGAAACTAGAAAAATACAATTAAGTAARTATGTATTCTTTTGGTAAGTGGAATGGTCTGATGCCACAGACAGAAAACAMGTGCTCTTATGGCAGCTTGTTGGTMAATGTTAGGAAACAGTCTCCCACATTTCTGTAGGTAACATGCAATATTATAATTCAGTTTAATATACGAATTGTTTAGAATGAGGTTTTGAGAAATATGKAATTTATCTGGCTTTTATTTTTCGTCATATATTGCTTGCTGCTTATCACAAGCTGGTTCCAACCTTCTCTGAAATTTCTATCTTTTTATCCCATGGGTTCCAATCACAGTACTTCTGTCCAAACTAGAGTACACAATTGCATTCAGTTACATGGAAAACTGCCGCTGAATGCCTTTAATTGCACTTTTCCTTGCAAGACAACTATATGGCCAATCACGCTGATATTGCCACTGTTGTAGCTATTTAAAAATTATCATTAGCCACAGCGCAGATGCCWTTCAAGACCCACCATGAGCCACTGGACAAGGGCAGTAAAATTCTGAAGATCTTGCTCCAGATACATCTCAACAAATTTGAAACATTTTCAGTGGTAAGGTAGGCACCTGGATTTTGCAATTTAACCTTAGCCAGAAAAACAATAAAGCATATGCTAAAGTCCCACAGCATGTCYCTTACAGCTAAATATTTAATTTTGCCTTGTTGGTTGAGATAGATGCACATAGTTTAATGTTTTGCTGAAGTCACTGACCTGGAGCCAGAGATCAGCTACAGACAAGGAACATATTTTTATTACTGAAGATACCTTGTACAGGTAGCCATATATTAAGTCTTAATAACATTCACTGCATGATGAAATCACTTTTCATTTGCAGCCATTACATGTCTCCATTTACTAATGGAAGTTCAAATGCACAAAACTGAACTATTCTATTTAAGTTATTACTATTGTATGATAGTTCATGCTTGTTCTCCATCTTTTTKTTCATTTAGATCCAAGCCTGCTATAACTGTTAATTTTCTTGCTCGCAGATTTTCTCCATCATCCTCATCCATTTGATATCATAAACTCTATGACTGCAATTATCTAGCAGTAAATACAAAATTGTGATTGATTACTGTAGATAGGAAAAACAAATTCAAAYGTAACTTGTTTTCTGACATCTCCTTACTTTATTGGAGAGAAGCATGTGAATTCAATTAAATGTACTTTGGCCATTTATCTAGTTAATGTGCTTCTCCAAGATCATTTGGTGCATGCAATAACAAATAATCAATACAGCCTGCAAGAATCAGTCTGTGCTCTGTACAACACAAACCAGGAGGTCACAGGGACATGCAAGTGTTCATTTGGTTTGGGTTAGCTTTTAGTGATGTAYATTAGTGTGTTAAACCAAACAGCACAGAGCTATCTTGAAGTTAACTTCACAAGAAAATGTTCTTTTCATAGCACTGGAAATAACACTGATGACTTGTTTTAGATTCGGGGGGTTTCATGGTTTAGTTAAACTTGGTTTAAACGGAAAGTTGGTAAGCAATTGAAACATGCAGAATCCTTCTCAAAGTACAGTATTTAATATACTACTTTTCAAAAACCTACAGGCTAAAGTTTTTTTGAGGRGGGCAATTTAGGAAAGTAACTTGGGAAGAGAGTTTAAACAACWCTTCCAGTTACATAGGAAGAACTAATCTGGAGATCTACTGTTGCAGCTAAGATTATTGCACCTACTGGATTAATAACATAATTCTTTCAGCAGCTAGTGACTCTGCAAAGCAGTTCTGAAGTTTTGCAGTGGATTACTTCACTGTTTAAATAGTTCAGCCTTGTTGCCTCCCTTTCTTTTTTTTTTTTTCATGGTACCATTTTACAGCCTTGTTCTACCCCACTCCTCAGAAAAACACAAACATGTCTCTTGTGAGAGCAAGTTTCTGGTGGAATGGATAATGGTCAGAAACAAAGGATCAATGCTTTCTGCTGGATTATGCTAAATGAAGACATTTGCCGGAGGGGTGGAGTAGGTTGATGTGGTGTCAAGCTCATTAATGTTGGAGCAGCACTGAAGATGAATATCATCGTGTTCAACTTTGTATTAGCAGCATCCATTATTCACTAAATTATTAAATTAATAGACAGACTGTAACAATAGCCATATGTCCTCAATTAATTAGCGAGAAGGAACTCAACTTATGGTCATCTTATGTCTATAGATTTAATAATTTACAGAATAATAATTTATTGATTCCCCACTATTTCTACAGGAGATAGAATTCTACTTCGATAATCATCCATTATTGTCGGAAGCTGCTATTATGAGCCATTCTGGTGGCTTTACATGCACTAATTGCAAGATGGGCTAATCCTTCTGGGACTTCATTCTAAGCTCTGGAACTGGAACACATAAATATATATATTTTATATATATATAAAACATATATATATAAATAGCCTTACTGCAGCACAGTCACAAGATTGACCTCTAAAGAAATGAATGTATGAAGGGAGTAAACAGTGTTATGTTTCATTAGTTTGAACAGAACTCATTTTGGCTCTTGTTGATTAATTGAGCTTTTCTAATAAAGTGCAGATTTTACAAAAACATGTATTTCTGATAGGCATTACACCAAGCAGAATAAACCTTTTCTAATTAAAAGTAATCTTTCTACATTCAAATCCCACTGTTTACACTGCAGTATATTTTGATATAGCATCAAATATGCAAATTAGGAAATACTCTGCACAATTATTCACATGCAATAACCATTCTCCTATTTCTGTACTTTATTGTTCAAGTAGTAAATTCCTGGAAGACAAATGATAACCTCTCTCACATTTCCCTTTACAGAGAAGTCTGAAAAAATAGTCAAAAATTATGATTCTTTAAAAATTTAATTATAAATTTTGGATGAACTATTTTAGGGTATTATATAAAATAGTATATTTTTGGTCACTTCTTGCAGGCTATTTGTATGAATCTACAGAAAAAAAGATGAGATGGAGAAGAGAATGAAAAGCTGTTTTTCCATCCAGTGCAACAATATCTCCAGAAATGAAATTCAAAGCATAAGCAATAAAGCTAACATAGAAAGTGGTTTTTTTCACCTAATTTTGAAACTTTATTAAAAAAATCATTTAAAAACAAAAGGGACATGAAAGATTTTGGGGGTTACTAACAAGGACTGACTAATAAGGATTGAGAAGCATGGCATGGTGAAGGAACACTGAATGAAAKACTGAATAACAGCCCTAGCTATTATTTCCCTTGAGCTAGTTAATCAAAATTTTGGCCAATTTTATAATGAGCTTAGGTTCTAGCCTCAATTATTTGGAACAGGCTCTAAAATACGCAGACTTTCACATTAAGCAACGTGGGTCAGTTGGGAAGCAGTTGCTGACAGTTTAAGGAGCCGTATGATTGTTTTCTTCCCTGTAACCAGTTCCCAAACAACAACACTGAATAAGCTATGGACAAATAGAACAGTACACAAATAAGCTGCAACAGAACTGAAACTCTCCAGATTCACAAGAGGCAAAGGAAAACGATTTAAATGCTGCTTCTATTTGCTGGCAAGAAACAGGTGAAAACAGAAAAGAAAACCAAGAGTAGCTTTATTTCTGGTAATAGTTGATTCTGAAGCGCTTGATGATGTTAATAGTTTTCAGTTAWCTTGGCAGAAGAAACTGTATTGAAACTATATTACACACATCTGAAGAGATGTGGGCTCCGYATAAAAGGAGAGGTGAAAGACATTTTTAAACGAAAAATAAAGTACAGCAGCCTATCTAGCAATTCTGCAGGTGTTAACTGAATTCTTTACATGAAACTCAGTTGTTCTTGGGATGGAYCTGGGATAAGACTCTCGGATGTACTGAAAGACCCAAAATTAGGTTTTGGCACAKGCAACTGAAACTTGCTTTGCAACAAGACAATAAAGCAAATCAAAGTTTCTGGACTAGTCCAGTCACAGTAATCTTATATGATGTTTTGATACTGTCATCAGGATGATCTCTACATACCACAGGAAAATATCCCAAAGAAAAATATTATGGAGAGCACAAAGTCAACTTATGCCCCCTAAAAGCCCTCTAATAGCACATGAATGGCCAWCAGTGCCAAACAACTGAAGCCAAGGCAATACTATATATTTAGGAAAAGAATCCTGTAGCAACTGCAGTAGTTAATAAAACTTTTCAAGCATAATAGGGAAACGATAGACCACAGGAGCAACTAGGGATTTACAAGTTCATAGGAGCAAAGTATATGGTTCAGCACAGGATGAATAACCCATAAAGCCATCTATAAGTCAAGAAGAATTTGTTGCACGCTTAATGCAGCAGAGGAAACAGTGTTAGCAAAGGCTACAGGTCGCAGGAGGCAGGTGAAAGATTGGGATAAGACCCCATCTTACTTTCACAAAAACAGTCAGTGAACAAAGCAAAGGAAAAATGAGAGAACCATCCCCCACCAAGTAAAACCAGAGATGAGTATACCCACTATCCAGTTAAACTACATGATACGTTTGGTCCCTCTAGGGGTTTAAGCAAGAGAGACGGAAGCATAGCAGAAACCACTGCGAGTTTTAGGGTCATCTTTCACACAACTGGGGAGGCCCACAGCAGAGCAGAGCACAGGACAGGGGCAGATGCGTTCATTTTCCTAGCAACCTAAATTTTGAAAAATTCATTTAATTCCCAAATATGGGGGAAGTAATCAAAGATTAGATCACCTGGTGAGTCACCAGCTTGACCACTAGTAGGTTTGATTTTATTGAAAGGCAGCTATATTTTATTGAAAGGGATCCTGGAGAAAACATGTGGATATCTTTGCTACTCTGTAAAAAATCAAGGGGACATGATATGAACTTTCAAGAATTTCATGTTAAACAGAACACCAGAAACACTGGTAGGACAGAAGAAGAAAACCTAAACTGAAGTAAAATATGTTTGGTTTGTTGCTGGTACAGACTGATGGGTAGTAGGGAGATGGCAGCAAAGAAAATAAGCACTCTCACACAAACAAGCTACCACCCAAYAAGACTTCTGTACAATTTCCCTGAATTAATACTCCTCCTCTCTGGAAACAGGAGCCTATCTCAAGCCTGCTTTCACTGTTCATGTTACCATCATTTTCACAACATCCAACTGCAGAACAGTTTAGTWGGCAGGACTTTCAGTACAGTGAAGTTTTAGATAAGTCACTACAGTTAACTGCCATTCCCAATAAAAGTACTACCAGAAAACAGCTTCAAGACTTGAAAGTTCCATAAAAAGGCTGCTGAGGCAAACTCTACCGTGTACTTGGGCCACACAATCACACAACGGTAATAAAGCGCAAACGGGCCTCTGATGACATTCTCTTCACTGAGGCTGCTATTAGATGTTCACATCACARTCCCCAAAGAAAAGAAACAGCAATCAGGAAACAAACTCCAGGTGGATTTGGGCCCCGGAAACAGCCACAGCTTTCTCCGTGACACAGCACATGGTAGTCAGATGCGCAAGTGGAAGCAACAGAGAAAGTCTCYAGACGCTTTGAGATTTTTACCCAAGGCCTCCAAGAGGAAGACACTTTTCCCAAAATGCTGAGCTCCAGCATGCTGGAGCAGCTGAATCCCAGGATACAGCACTCCTTAAAATAACAGGCTTAGTGCTTCCTGACAGTGCAGCAGCTAGTCTTTCAAGAGAGATCCTTATAAAAGCGCAGGGGATCCCAGAAACTAATCAAACTTTTATCATTAGTTTGATTAATAAGAGCTTATGAGCAGTAGAAATTCTATATCACGCTGTGTTTGGCTGGAAAGGAAAAATTACATTCTTAGGAACGAGCTGGTTAGAAACAGTCCAATTCACAGAACCCAATAATGCCATAYTGAACAGTCAGGAATTCTGTCTGAATTAACTATTGGACACAACAGAAGAGCTTCGRTTTCCATTTCAGGAAAATATAAAGTATTTAAAATGATCTCTGGTCAACTGAAAACTTAAATGTTTAATAATAAGTTCCTATCAATCCCAATATTCCTGTCAATCCCAAATCAWCTTCAAATAAAGTAAGAATTAATTTATATCTAGCTCAGAAAGAGAAGAACTATCAAAAGTCTTCATACGTGCATAGTGATACATTTTCAAATTRCAGAACAACCACCGGTCAAGTTCTCTTTCCTCTTGGGGTCTCATTCCCTTAAACAGCTACAAATATACACACWATTGTTTTTTTGTTGTTTGGGTTTTTTGGGTTTTTATTTTTTTGATAGGTGTCCATACCGCTATTGCATACGCAAGCCAAGAGTCATAAGAAAAATGCTTTCAGAACTGTTTAAAGGATATTTAAACTGAGTTTGAGTGTATAATATTCTAATGCTCACTGAATTACAACCCTTTTAAAGTTGTTGGCAATAATATGAAATAAACACATATACAAGTCATGAAGTTTTTAGCAAGTTTTGTTAGGGAGAAAAGCTAATTTAAGAAGCAAGTTAATTAACTTTCCTTGTCAGTAGTGGTGTACATCATGTATTATTAAGTGTACAATTACTGTCTAATGTGGCACAGCTGTAAAATATTTAGTGGTTTTCACTAATTTTAGTTTAGCAAAACTGCAAGAGTTCTGATAATTCGAGCATTACTAACATGAAAGAAAGGTAAGTCTCCGACAGACATTTTGAGAGGACCATCACAATTATCAGAAAGTGTTGTTCTTTTCATGGAAACAGAGCAAGTTTACAGAAGTGCTCATGCTACAAACCCTACTTTCCAAGACAGATTAATCACTGATAAGATGATGCTCAAAAATTTCTTTTAAGCCAAGAACTGCAGTTAACATTTTCTCTAAACTTCCCTGCCCACATCCAGGAGACCTTCACATACTGAAGGCCTCTGTACATCTCAAGCAGCAGTTTTGGTGGCAGACTTGCCCAAGCAGTGCACACGATCTACCCCACTGAGCTCATCTGCTTGAGTGCCAGCTCTACTTTCAATATTAGTTTAAGTCACTAGGAGTTGACTAAAGCAGCATATCCTCTCCTGTGCTGTAATTTCTATGACTTAAAGTGCGATAGCAAGTTTAACCCTAGATTTCTGCTCTATTTTCAGCATCACATGATCATCTTACCTGCAGAAGAATATCAAAATGTTCCACTGGTCAAGCCCTGTTACTGCTTCTCAGATTTGGGGCCAGTCAGTGCCTCAACCATTGYTCCCCTCACAGAAACGAGTCACTCCAATTTCATCAGTGTGATATTATATGTAAAATCTTATTTAAAATAGGCAGATTTGCTCTCAAGGGTGTGTGAGTGTAGATACAACTCTTTTCTGTTGACAGCAGAATGCTGCAGCGCAAGAATKGCTAAGCCAGGTTAAAGCAATGCAATCCCTGTTCCACGCTGTAAGTAATTTAAACTGAAAGAAGTTATTGGTGAGCACCGCACCTCCCTAAGAGAACACGGGCAACCATGTTGCATATGAGAATGGCTCCCTCTCAGGTGTTTCTAAATTCTGGGACCTGCTTCCTTTGTACAAAGTTAGAAAAAAGAGATAACCTCTCCCAAGAGGATTTCACATRCTGCTAGAGCAGCTTGGGCAAAATCTAGCAGCAGACAAGGACAGTCTTTACAAAATGACAAATGTTTTCCAAGTGAACTTTTTACAAGCAGAGATAGCAAATAAAGTGCAAAAGCAATTTCTTTCATAAAACCATCCCAGTGCTATAACACAGCTCTTAGTTTGAAAAAGCCAACTGAGAGACAGAGAGAACAGATCATTCTTTTGCTCTGTCTCCTGTACAAGCTCCTGTACAAAATCACCACACAATATTAAAAAAGTTTTCGGACTTTTATTTCAGTTAAACACATGCTGARGTCTAATAATGAAAGAAACAAATCCATCTCCACACTTACGTACCTCTATCCTGTATTGTGCATTTGTTAGCTGCAATACAAGACAACAAAGGTGTAATGTGATGCTTGAGATATGCAACTTTCTACGATGACTATAACATACTATTGCCAAAAGGCAGAACAGTTCTTTGTATAGAAAATCACAATTAAATATAATGAGTCACCTGAAACCACCTACACAATCATTTAAGATAGGTTTTCGAAGACTGCTAGACTGGATATTTATGAAGGATTAGCTACAGAATCATAGCCTGTTTGCAGGCCTTTGGCAACACCAGGACTTGCAACATGTGCAAATAACATAGCCCAGTAACATAACCATTATATTCACATGAAATAACATAGTAACAGGGAAATATGACTTAGATGCAATATAGCTTTTAGCTGCATAGTCAGGAAACAAATAARCAACTGAGTCTTGATACAGGCACACAGACTAACACTGAAATTCAATTTGGAGGTGGTCTTCAAGGAATATACGCATAGCCTTGAAATAAAAGGCTATCAGTGTGTGCATGCATGTATGCACACATACATGCACACAGTATTCTCAAGGACAGGTGTGTGATTGAGATAAAGATTTCAAGTTATTTCTTTATAGCCTTAAAGACTACCAGTCTACTCAGATCACTCATCRATCGTTTTCCACACCTTTAATTTTCTTTCTCCAGGCTCCATCTCAACTTATATGTAGATTAACACAATAAGGTAAGAAGTCAGGGGCCATATTTTTGAAGCATCATTTATTTGTCCATTCCACCTCATTTTTCCTACATGKTACCATCTTGTCCTTCCTCCAGACTGTGCCACTTCAAAAAAACTAGRCAGATATAAAGCAGCCAAGCTAGCCAGTTTTCAGACTTATCCCCTTCATCCATGTGCTCACAGAGACACAACGCTTTAAGCTAATTTACACTGGCGTGTGCAAAACTCTTACTGTTTGGTTACTCTTACTGCTTAGTTACTTTGCATCACCAGATGAAGCATTAACCCATCAGGCTGTTTCTAAGTCTGAAATTCCCTTTGCCTAGTATCTGCAAAGGACAAGGGGGTAGCAGGATGCATTTTGTTGTTTCAAGATGGAGTGTGCTGGACAAGGTAGTACATCCTACCCATCTATGGCTGGCCAATGGAGACAGGATCCTGAGCTAGACAGACCCCTGGTCTAGGGCAACATACTTGAGACAGCGTTACAAGAGAAGTGATAGCTAAAGAACGTTGTTCATGTGATTCCTTATTTCTGTTTCATATCAGAACATATAAACAACCAAAGCAAAATACCAGTGAGAAAGGCCCAAGAAACCCAATCATAAACAGATCAATCATGATTCAGAAGAAACATTTATTAAAAATATGCTATCCCTATTATAAAAAAAMCTGAAAATTAATTGCAAGTGTTCTAATATCAGTTCAGTACAATTTTGTTCATCTTTCCAAAGGATTCTTCCCATGGCTGCATACTACTTCCCAGCTCAGTCTCATTGAGAATACAACACTTCTTCATATGCCCRTATACCTATAATTGGCATGCTCTCGGTTTTCTACACTTTTTCTTGGAGCAGAGGTTAATCTTACTTAGAGGCTTGGGTTTTATTCCCGTTTAATTTTGCTYAAGCGAATTCTTCTGCATTACAATGAACTGCTTTGGAAATCAAGTGGTGATGTTCAGAGTACATTACACTTGACCTACACAAAAATCTCCAGAAAGATTTTTTTTTTTTTTTAATTAAGACAGAAAAAAACTTAAAAGTTCATCCATTGTTACTTTTTAGGCCAATAGTTTTCAAATACCTGAACTTACTGCTTATGGCTACAGAAACACAGAAAGATTATACACATTGTGTCTAAGTAGGGCCTCATAGACTTTTGCAGACTTAAATAGATGCATCATTAGAAGAAATAGAAACAGCGATGCATCATTAGAAGAAATAGAAACAGCGATGCATCATTAGAAGAAATAGAAACAGCTTCTTCCATATATCATGTCCGTGCGCATGTGTGGTGGAAAAAGTCAGCTTATGAGCATTGCATTCATAAACTTCAGTGGTTCATTTAATGAGCACTTGCTCATTAAATGGTCTATGGATCCTGTGGAAATACATGTTAGCCTTTCGAAAATTAAATAAGACAGAATGAGATACTAGTTTAAATATAAGCCAGGGCTAAGTGCACCTAGCATTTTCTAAAGGCATTGGGTTCCAGCAAGATGAAAGAGGTTTTCTCTAACCTTGTTTCAACCTGGGGCTTATGACTGTTGGATATAGGCAAGTCATCAGCATCACGGATAAGCAAAAGTGGTCCTGAGCAAAGCACAGGGGCATGTCCCATAATTTAGCCCTGGAGCAGCCTTCTACTGCAGAATGAGATGGAGACACTGACACAGGCCTTTGCTGGGCATGATTAGCAAATGCAGCTTTCCACTGAAACTTCACTTTAAAGAGGTTTTAAAGTGTGTAGGTTTAGCTGTGAAACCGATAAATTGTAAAATGTACAAGTCTACAGGTAAACCCRTAAAAATTAACAGACTATGGAAGACACTTCCACATGTTTGAATCCAACAGGATCTACTACAACCCTTAGAAATCTTTTCATTACACATCAAATCATTTGAAGCTGCTTACAACTGTATGACATTTTCCCTTCTAACACCTATGAAAGAATGTAAGGAGAAGAATATTCCCATGGAGTCATTCAGAGGTAGGTGACTGGTAAGTTCACACCTGGTTTATAGTTTTTTAGTGTTGTTGTTTGTTTGTTTGGTAGTGAAAAAMCAGACATCTCCAATTATCTGGTAGAGGAGAGGAAAAGGAGTTTGTACCCTATGAAGTGAAAGCTTGCAGGTTTTTATTCCTTTTCATTATGGTAAAAACATCAACATATTGGGTACCTGCAAGATTTTCACTAATGGAGTGTGCAGCCTGCAAACTATTTAGATAAATGCAGGTTCATTACATGTTCTAATGTCAAAATACATCTCGTGTTTGAAGATAGCCAGTGAGTTGGGCGTGAATGTTAAGGGAATTATGCAAAATAATTTCTCATGGGAAAAATACAAGCATCTTGACTTTCCTCTTTCTGCATGTGTTGAGCTATACAGGATAGGGGGAACAGCACAGATGTGGGATGCTAAAGGCAGGTAAGAAATAAAAACAACCAAAATTACTAGTGCTTCTGATAAACAGCTTCCTCCCACCACGAGAAAGCAGAAGTGGTCTCAAACTCTATTTGTACTAAATCACATGAGATTCATTATTCCATCCAAAGCACAAAGCATGTGTTAKCACTAAATCATTTCAATGAAATCTGGAATATGTAATTCATTCTATATTGCCTCCTCCCCTAGAGATTTTTATTTCATTAATGAAAAACAAAACTCTTATTAAAAAAATCCTGTTCAGCACTTCCACTTAAAAAAATGCCTCGATCATAAAGAAAGAAGCTTCATCAGTTAATGACATTTGCTGATTAGTTTCCATTAAAATGGACAGAAAATATGGCTTGGCAAGTGGCAATTTAACCTTTTAATTAAAAGATACTTTCTCTTCCCCCCCATCCCCCTCCCTTCCCATCCCTTTTTCAGATATTTATTATTCATCTCCTTTCTGCTCTGAAAGCTTTTACCAAAGAATAACCTGATGAAAAAGCAAAGCCTGACTCCACTCAGACAAGAAGCCACCGAGGAGTGCGAGGAGGCTGTTGACAAGATACTCCATGGCCTCAACTCTCAACCTCCTGGGTTTGTGCACAGTCAACAGGAGGACAACTGAAATGGTTTCTGAACATGAGAGAACTATTAGCAATGCGTTTTGCATCCGCTGCTTCTGTAGACCAACCCTTGTCCTTCTGGCAACCACTTCCATGCGAGACCAGCAGCTCGGTACTGCTCTCTGCTGCTTGTTTCAGCTTTTGCAGCGGCAGCTTTAAAGCTGCTATTTGAAAGAGAAATCCATGAGGCGTAGGGAGAGAAACAGAGGAGTACGATCAGTTCAAGTACTTACATTTACAGTTAAAAGTCAGTCCAGCCCACTTCCCATTCTCTCCTGCTCCCACATGTGTATGAGACTTGTTCTCTGAAGTGCCTCCCTTTTGAATTTTAGAGAATAAAAAAATCCTGTTTTCAGAGTTTGGTGCCTGATCTCATGCGATATTCAAACTACCTAGCACCCATCTTTTCAAAGAAGAACATGCACAACAAAGGACACGTTATGCTGTATTTGTGAGTCCTCCACATCAGCATGCTGCGGCTGAACACAACCAAAGTCAAGCTGTTGTTTTTAAAGCAAATGAAAATATTAAGGGAGTGCGGGGGAACAGCCGAGCGGCAGCTACCTACTGAGCAGGAAGCATTTGTAGCAGTTGGAAAACATAGCTGGTGTCTTCCTGATTCTTAAGATGTTTTAGCTACGTGACCCAGGGCTCAGTTAGCCATTGTAGTCTAAGGAGTTATTAGTGAAGCTCTTTTCCATTTAGTAGTAGATCTGCAAACCCAACTGGACGAGTGCCATTACATAGCAGGGATGAAGATGAAATAACCAGAACCACACAGAGCGCTCAGTCTCATCTTATCTGCTACTCAGGTAACTAATGCATCTGAGCTGGCAAAGTTGCTCAGCTCCAGTCCAGAAGTCTCACAAGAGCCCATCTTGTCTGGAGTAGCAGTTAAAATAGTACATCATATTCTGCCATAAAGAGCCAAAGCAGGGAAGCTAGCACCTTGCCTTGTAATTGAGGGCTTTTCCTTTAATAGGCACCAGTAGAAGCCTTTAATCAAACACCCTGGTCACCACTGAAACTGACAGCCCTGCTGTCAAAAGATTTACTGCTATTAACAGCACACAAAAGTACAATATGCTGGAACATGTTATCTACTGAACATGTGAAAAGGGTTGAAAATGAGGCATATGCGCATTAAAGTTAATATGCTTTAAGAGCAAGTGTCAGAAAGTGTCAAGAAGGTTGCTGAATATCGCACAACGTCTTCTCTCCTTAGGCTCATCTGATCTGAACTGTTCGGGCATGCAGTACCCTGAGGAGGACAGCAGACACCACGCACACACCAGCATGAATATGCCCTCCCTGCTGTGCTCCCAGAGCAGTCTGCCCTCATTACCCAAGGAAACACGGGCAGCTGAGATGAGAGAAATTGCCAGCTCTGACAAGAGGCTAAAAAATTGGGCAAGGAGTTTCACCATRAAGCAACTACGCCTAAGAGCTCTGGTTCAGCTACAGCTCTTTGACCTGCATCAACTCCCCACCTGTCAAAATGGGAATACTCTCCTTCATTCTTCTACTCAGAATACTAAAACAGGAAGCACATTTGGGCAGTATGTGCCACAAAAAAGGCTTACTGGCATTAGTCTAGACAATAGTCAGTCTTTGTGAAGATGTTCAGGTGCCAGTAAAATACAAGCAACATACAACAGCAATTTGGGAAATGCTCCCTTTCCCAGCTGTGCATCCTGTTTAGAAATTAAGCAAACAGTACTTCTGCAGCTTAGGCTGACAGCTTTTGTGGTCAAGAATTTAAGAACCATGAGCGGTGAGGCTGATGGCACAGGACCTCTTGGATTTTTCAGATAGTTTTGTACTCTCCTTTGGTGCAATTTCAGCTCAAGCACCTGAAACACTTCCACTTTGTTCCAAGGGTGTAGCGTAAGTCAGATGAGTTGCCCATATTATTCCAAAACCTACTCCTGGCCTTTCTAGGTGCTACAGCAAGTGGCAACAACACGTGCTTTCTGAAGACTAATGGCTTCAGCCTGGTCCATATAATTCCTCTTTGCAATCAACTTTTATTGCTTCACTACTTAGGAAATGAAGAGGGTCTTGTTTTAATTTTGAACGTGGCGTCAACACTGGTATTTCCACACTTGCAACAATAACAAAATAACATCAAGAAGTTAATAGACATGCTGCAGAGGGACAACTGCTGGGCTTTAATTTATTCAGTCAAGTTTTATCATCACTCTAACTGCAAATCTTAAGGATATAAGCAAGCCATCAAACATGGTTCCTGTAATAAAGCAATAGATAGATATTCTTTATTACAAAGGAGGCACTAGTCTGTATCTCAATTACAGTGTTCAGATGCTGGTCTACCACCACCAAAGCCCAAGTATGAAAAATGTCTCATCCCCTCAGGATTCACAACACAAAGCCAGAGGAAGTTTAATATACCTCAGMCAAGTAGTAGGTGCTTACATAAGCCGGATGTCTCATGGGGAGGAAGTTACAGGAGAACATTTTATTTATTGTTGTTATCAAAACACTGATTTTATTTGCAGCCTAACTGYGTAGACTTCCAAACAGGGTAGCTTTGGAGAATCCAGGCCTCGCAAAGCTCTTTAGAAGGGGAGACCAATTTGTAACGATCTGGAGCTAGCCAGCTGCCCTTGCAAATGTTCATCCAGAGGAAACAGGCACACAGTGGCAGAGCCAACAATAAAAAAATTATTGGAGAAAATGATTTCCTTTTCCTTTTGCACATGCATCTGGCAGCACGAATGACTAGCAGAAACAAACAAACAAACAAACAAAACCACAGTTCTGTTCAGCCTGACAAAAGCCAGCTAACAAGGGCTGATAACAATGACAGAGCGCTACAAGCATGTATCTTACACTGACTTAACCTCAATAAACCACCAGATTTTTTCTTCTTTTTTTTTGGTAGTTAAGCAGCCCACATTGGCAGGTAACTTTAAAAAGTGCAAGGACTTGATAAACAGCCCATGTATTTTGCAGGGTTTGTATATACTGCATCCTTTTACTTCTAATGAGTTAACACATAGCCCAGTTCAGTGTCCAAAACTGCTCATTTATAGGAGAAACAAAATTCAAAAAGGAAACAAGTGCCTCATAGATAACTTTTAGAACAGTATCCTAGAGCTTCCCAAAACTGATCTCTATTCCTGCCTCTAAAGCAGGTCTTAYAGAAACCATTTCACTTCCCTAAATCCCTAAAAAGGGGCTGTAATGTGTAATGCCTCCTTCTATGGGTAAAGCACCCTGGGATCAGTAGGTGCAGAGTGGATGTTATCACCACCTGCAAAGCAAGAACGAAGACCTCCAGACACACAAAATCCAGATTTGCCTATACTGGCCATATTTGGTGAATGGAGCCCCATGGATTTCCCTACTAGTCTTGCAGAAACCAGGTTTAAATTAGTCTCAGCGTGTCTGGGTGACTCGCTACCATCACTTCCATATATTGGCTCCTGAAGGCTGACATGCAAAGGGCTATGTAGCAAAGGGCTTTAAGAAAGCACTCCTGTCCTCGCTCAGACACGGGAGAGGGAAAAGGATGGTTATGTGGGTTGAGCCACTTTGTCCACCCTGCAGTTGGGCCCTGCATGTCTTCCAGCTGCTCCAGCAGCAGATTTTCCCATTTAAGTAGTGACCAGCTTGCATTCATTCATTCCTGTGTGAAGACTGCTACCAAAGGAGGAATAGACCTAGAGCCCTTGGCTACCAGGACAAAAGCACCAGCAGAGAATATGCTTTAACCTCCTTTTCTTCCAGTGAAGACACTGATCTGGATTAGATGTCTGCTTTTCACAAACTTGTTACATCACAACATAATCCAGCAAATCTTTAGTGTTACCCTTCYGAGAAAAGCTCTATTTCCTACAGCACACAGGTTAAAATAATACCCCAATCAACACACTACAAGCCYAGGGGAGATGAATTTGCCCTTGACTAGTTGCTGGCACTAAGTGAGCTGCTTGTAGCAGCCCTGAAGCACTAAAACCAGGCCAAGGAACCTCAAAAAACCTAAAAGCCAGACAAATGGATCTTTACAGCTGCCTATAGGTGTTAGATGTGTAAAGGTACCAATTGCAGCACAAGTCACCTTGTCTTTCAGTTATTTCAAGTGTGAAAGGCTCTTGCAAGCCTTCCATGAACATTTCAAAAGATAAAATCACGAGATCTAAATCTTCCCCTACACACGTACAAAAAAAAATTGAGGATCTTTACAACTCTGATCCGAACTTTACTGATGACTACAGCTGTAGTCTAACATCAGTTACGCAGGCTGTTAAATGAAATAGATGTACTTACCTGTTGCATCATTTACGATGCAAAGCACTTTAAATGCGAACAGTGAGTTTTAAAGATAATAAATTTTACATTTTCTACATAAATATACATTATTCACATATTAGTCATATTTACATAACAAACATATTACATCATCACAGAATAACCTTAATCCTGACCTGTGGAYTTTCTCAATGTATTTGTTACACAACTTTTCATTTCTACTCATTTTATATAAACACTACATAAGAAATAATATAATTCATTAACTTTATCAACTGACAATTTTAATTAGACTTTCCAGAAAACTGCACTGAACATACAGTTTCATAAAGTGTAAAACAGTGTTGATTTATGGAAAAATTATGCATCTTGATTTGCATTTGGGAATGATTAAAGTTTTATTAATGCATAGATACATCTTTTAAGTTTGTATAGGGATTATAGTTGAAGGTTACTTATGAAAATAAGCTTTTCATCCTTCAAAACTCCTGACTCRGCATTTGAGCTATCAGCTTCTGCTAGCTGCCAGATGTAAAAGGATCCCGAATATTTCTCCCTATCTTCAGCCAGATAAGAGAACTATATGGTCAGACACAAAGGCTCCTTTCTTCCACGCAGTCGCACACGGGCTTGCAGATTTAACAGCAGACCCACTGGACTCAGTGGGTGGAGCAGGATTAAGATTGATGCAGGCCAGTAAAATCCATTTCTCAACGCATGTAGGAAAGTAGGATCTGAAGGGGTTTCCTTGGTCATTTTTCYTCATACTTACACGAATATAAGGTATTTGCATACTGAATCATGCAGATGGTGTGAAGTTAATGATGTAGTTAAGTATTCATCTGCTTAATTTTCATTGTTTCTGTTGCATAAGAATTTCACTACAATAAAATAATTTAGATGTTTCGCTAAATCCAATGCAAATGGAATGACCTGCAAAACTTGCACTGAAATCAACATTACCTTTTAATCACTTAATCTTCTATTGTACTAGTCAGATAAGAACCACCTACATCAAATAAACCTCAAAATGCTTTAACAGTTTCTCTCTTAATTCTAAAGCATATGCAGAACCACACAATTCTTGTAGTCCATACTGCTTCAAGCCCAAACTTAACATCTAAATTCATTTAGATACTTTCACACAAGCAAGCTAGATCTAGACACAACTCAGTTATAATACCTTCCCTTACATTTACCAGCATTATTTCAAAATAGCACCTATAGCTATTGTTCCTCTTAGTGCAATACGTGGCATTGCAAATGCTTTCTGGCATAATGTATTTTGCTAGCATTCTTTCTCGATAAGCTTCTCAAAAAAATCCATATCGAGGGCGATGAGATTTTTGAATTTCATTTGTCTTTGTTTACTGGTGGGAAACGCGGGCATGAGGCAGGAAGTTGAAGACGTAATGAAAGCCAATTAAAAGACAGCACGAACACATGCATTTGAATGAAACAGRTAAAAGTATGCAAGTTGATACAAGCAAAACCTATCAGTTTCCTTATTGTGACTACATTAGGAGACTCTAGCATCTGTTTGCCAAAAGCATGAAACCATTCATTCTTTTCTTCATCATTATAGATTATGGTGACATGACTTGGATTCTGTATGAGGGGAGATCTAATTATCAGCTGATGAGTCATGTTATACAATTTGAGCTACAATCAGTCACATTCTAAATGTTCTAAAGTTACATGTTAGTAATTATCCACTGTAGGAGGAAAGATGTGATCACTTATTTTTCAAACTGGCAGTGCCATCTGATACATTCAGGAAAAGGCTACAAAAACAATTAACTGTGTGACAAAATATTTACACAGTATGAAAAGCATCCATTTTTTTTCCCTATAAGTTCCTACCTAGATAGCTAGGCAAAAAGAATCTTTCCACATTTCACCACCAACTTTGTAAAAGTTTACAGTAAAATTCTCATTTACACTGCCCCACCATTCCTCTACTATTCTGACAAGCAAAATGTTTTGAATAAAAGCCATCTCAAAGTGATCTTTGTCATCTAATTTCATATCAGTTCTCTAGGTCCCCTCAGTCATAATGACTGAGGAAAGGACCTAGAGGGAGTCTCCTTTAAGATAAGAGGCCCTTTTTTCTCCTTCTGCTCTGTACTGATGGGGACAGCTAGCTGTCCAGCTTTCATACAGCCCAAGATACTCTGTGGCACTTATGAGGACAGAATATTTTAGTACTGCAACACATGAGCGCTGTGACAGAAGCCAAGATATCTCTGGTCTTCTGCATGCAGATACACAAGGATCATAATGTAGTTTCATGTCACAGTGATTTCCAAATACAAAGATGCTTGAGTATCAGATGTTGTAAAGTGGTATATAAAGACATGGAAGCAAACTACTCCACACCATCTCTCAAGTGCCCATAGCTATTTCAAAGGAAATTTATATTCAAAAGAACTTTTTACCCCTATAACAACTCCACTTGGATGTCTTAAAAACATTAGAGAAGTAAATCAAATATCTCCTACAGAGATTTCTAATCTGTAGACAGGAAAACCACGTTGTAAATGCTAAGATAAAACACTGATAGATTTCTGAGGGGATGGTGAATCTTCAGGATCTTCACAAATTGTAAATTGATGCTGGAATTTGCAGCCTTCCCATGGAAAGTAGTCCATTTCCCCTCTGCTGCAGCATGCACGCACTCAAACTCAACATAAACATCCTCACCTAGATTATGACATAGAAAACATTCTTATGAAAATAAAATTTCATTCACCGTGAGATTTTAGGAAGGGAGGAGGACTAGAGCTAGAGTTCTAATTTGTCTCAAGTAATGAAAAGCAAACAAAGAAAGGAAAGTATGGAACAGCTGTCTGGATTTAGAGTAGTGATTCATCTTCCCAGTATCTTGCCTTTAACAGAGACCACTAGTGGACCTTCAGGGAAAGCTTGCAGTGCGGCAAGTCTCCATGACATTTCTCCTCTGTAATCCCCCAGATAATAAATCTATTCTGCTCAGGGAGCTTTGAGCTTCACATATTTGGTCTACTTCATAACAGCAGCGGATTTCTTTCACAAGTAACTCCTAATAACTTATCTCCCCTTGACCTGGATGAAAGCTTCTCCTCCCAAAATTGTTTTACTTTATCTGATGTTTTCTCTTCCTTGCATTGAAGGAGACCACAAATAGTTGATCTGATCACACATTTCTCTTTACTGTGCAGCCCTCTATCACACCAGCTTCAAACYCTCTCTGCTTCAGGCTGAACAGCCATAATCTACCTAGGTTGCTCTCTGAGGCCCACCTTCTTCCTTGCCCTGCTCTGAAACATTTCMAGTTCTAACATTATTGAGTGTGACCCTGCATGTACACAAGGGTTGGACCAGACGACCTCTGGAGGTCCCTTCCAACCTTAAGCATTCCATGATTCTATGGGGATCAGAATTTCACACAGTCAAAGTTTGTGTGAACCATAAATTTATACTGTGATATAATAATGTTATCCATTCATTTTTTAACAATTGGTTGTCTTCGTATGAGCATCAAGGTGCTATTTCCATAGAACTATGTTCCATAATGCCACATCTCACTCCCAAACAGGAGCRGTCAGCTCAGCCCTCTATTTTACGTACAAAGCTAGGAATGTCCTTCCCCAGTATATCCCTTTACATGTTGCATTGGATTTAATCTCAAATTTTACTGCACAGCCTTTTAAAGCTTGCWAATTCTTTCTACAGTTCTTCAAAGTTTACTCTTATCCTGACTAATCTTTATAATTCTGTTATTATCAGCAAGGTTTCAAAACTCAGTACTCATCCCCTTTCCTAGGTCATCTAGGAATATGTTGAACAGAGCAGGTCCTTGCACAGAGAGCCTGGCAGAATTCCATTGAGCATTTCCTCTTATATTCCCATCTTTAACCAACTACTTACCCATGCTAATTTACTTGAGCCAATGACAGCTTAGTATCTTTAGAAGTTTTTACCAAAATCACTTTGAAAGTTGAAGTAGGTTATATTAATCGGATCATTCTTATGCACGTTTGCTCACTTCAAAGGAGGCCAGGAGGTTTAAGGCAGAACTTCCCCTTAGAGATGTCATCATGACTCTTCTCAAGTAGGTCATGCTCATCCATGTTTATACACATCACGCATAGTTTCCACTAATTAGTCTGGGAAAGAGATGAAGCTTAGAAGCCAACTATGCTGTTTTATCATATTTGCTATCCGCCTTCAGGAACTAATGAAGTCTTAAGCTTCTGCAGTACTACTAGCAAATCAGTTTATTCAGCACCAGTTGATTCTAGTGATCTCAGTGCTTGCTTCGCCTGTTTTTCCTTTAATCTCTGCAGTTACTTCAAATTCGGACAGATCCTTCCAATCTCTCCCTGCCCCACAAATACTGGGTTTGGACATGCAAATGAAACATGGGCTCCATAAAGCCAATGAAGAAAGAGCATTCAAAGGACAACAGCTCACTATTATCTAAGTTCAAATACTGTAGCTGGACCTGGAATAAAAAGGTTGTTTGTCTGGTGTACTCAAGACTTCTTGTATTTCATCAGACATACATGGAGTGATGATTATTGCACTAAATACTACCTACCAACACAGAGGGAGAACATCCCCACTCARCTTGGATTCTCCCTATACCGTTATGTTTGCTTGAAGGATGGGTTCACCTGTGAGTCCAGATTCTTTAAATTTCTACCTGTCTTACATGTTGTGTGATACTTTTAAGCTATTTGGAAGCACAGCAAAAGGCTTTCCCAGGAAAACTTAAGACATTGGTGGCAAGCAGCTTTCYGGCAGCCTGGCTGAACTGGTTGGARGCAGTAGGCTTTGCAAACTCCAGCACAGCTCTCAAAGGGTACACAGAGCTGTCTGAAGCATACATCTATTAGGTTGAAYGCTGCCAGCAGGGATTTTTTCCTCCTTGTGAGACTATAGAGTCTATTTGGCCCAGGGCCTAACTTTTAGAYGATTATTATTAGGAGAGATGAATCCTAACTTCTGTGTTTTAAATTCTTCCTTTCTAAAATGGAGATCACAGTCCTTCCCTGTATCTCAGGGGGAAAAACACATTAAATATTACAAACCAGTCTGATATTGCACTTGGACTAGAACATTCCAAATTAATGCCTTCCAGGGAACTCAGCGAATTCAGTGCAATTAGTTTTGTTAATTGCTGTGTTTTGGAATTTTGTGCACATTTCAACAAATTTCTCCTTCAGCACAGCTGAAGACCATTTTAACTTATCTAAGCTAGCTTAGACAAAGACTTTGCTCTCAAAACAAGACTGAAAATGCTATTAAATCAGATTCTGTGGGTTCTTTGATACACTACACCATTTTATATCAGATGACCCTAAACAGAACACAYACGACAACATAAACCTTTTTCACCATCAGAAAGATTTTAGTTGGAGATTCAGAATAGCTTGTTATACTGTATCAATTTGATATCTGCAATAAACATAAAGTTAATATAGAGTTTATAAAATAGGTATTATTATTTACTTAATGGCCCGTAACAACTTCCATGGAGAATTTATGTTTCACAGATCATTGACTTGACAGATTGTGACAGCTCTTCTGAAGGTGTTCTGGTCTAGTGGGTCATCACAGATAACAGCACAGACAATAAAYCTGTGTCCTAAAAATCCCAGTAACTTTTTTGTTCAAAACAGTTAGGTGAATGAAATTRAAGTCAGTTTGAAATATTTATCTTATTTTCACAAGTCAAAATTGGCATGAGGCACACTGCAGACCATTTGCTAGCAAAAGTCCCCAAAAAATCATGTTATGAATTATACAAATGTTTTAGTGTATGCTCCACTGAAACAGCCATACACTCCACAGAAGATACAGTAAGAAACAGGCCCTGCCTCAAATGTTTTATGCTTTAATCCCCAATCATACAAAGATTTCCTCTGGTGATTTTCTGCACAGTAGTGGATAATCTACCTGGATTTGAAATTACTATAAGGAAGCCAATCCCAGATGCTAAGGTCACATATAACCTTTCTCCTGTGAACTGCCCACTGTTTTTGCACAGGCACCTCTCACATGACTGCAGACCAAGTTTTAGGAAACAGAGAAATCCTTTAACAAGTRAGAAGGAAAGCAGTGAAAAGAAAGGTTGCAGCCATCTAATCACAAAACTTTACCTTCTGTAATGAAGAAGTTTCAGTGAACCCAACACTCTTGGTAAAAAGATGAAGAACATCACAAACACTTTCACTGGATTCAAAAAAGGGTCAAAACATGGTTTTTCTTTTACTTTTCCAGTTTATGTTAAAAAATAAATGAAATACTTCCTGAAGCTGCTATCTGATTTCATTAAAAGTGTGTTCTTCTCTCCTAAACTAGAAGCCACCTAACAAAACAAGATGCAATGAAAACACTGAGAACTTGAAAAAGTGCTGAGAACAGGATCACTCAGCCACAAGCTTAAATAGMTAAATACCACAAGTTCAGCTGATATTCGCAGTCCAGTTATAMAGCAACAACAAAACACACACAACCRAAGCGCTAGCGAGACAACRGAGGATGSAACAGAGTACTGAAATGGTCCCAAAGCARCAGTACAAGAAAGAGGGCAACATYTGGCATATCTGCAYTCTRTGGTCTAGCAGTTCAGATCTYACCCAGCTAAACTGCAATTCTGGTCCTACAACTAGCACAGACTCTTACTACAGACCACCTGACAGAAAATGCATACCATGACTCACACCTGGACCTTTGGTAACACACCCAGTGACAGAAACAGTCTTACTTGTACATAGGGTTTGATGGTACCACTATCAACCTTCTTCCCATATGCRCATTTTAAATTGAGGAGACCATCAGACCATCTCTGTGCAGTAGAGCATCTCRCTGCTTGCAGGCATTAGACTGAGCAGAGATACTTCCTATAGCCCTGAGCAAGGCCATGAGGTCTTGAGAAGGGYAGTACTGCTTCTCCTTGCCTCTTTYCCCCATGATTTCCAACTATCTGSCCCTYAGTGGGCTTGACATCACCCTTAGCCACCTCTCCCCCTACTGGTGGATGGCACTCAGGTTAGCACTCTGCAAAGCGTTTCACAAGTACTGAAATCTCAATATCGTCCTCTTGTTTCTGGAAGAGGAAATTGTCATACAAATTTCAAATTGTCTACAGGAATTTACTACTGAGAAATTGCCTACTTTCCTCCCCTTGTCAAGCGATACTTTTATTTTGCACATAACAGAACAACTACATACRCTTGCACTGATTTTCATAATGCCATGGTGAGCTTTATCCTAAGAATGGAAAATAACATTGGTCCACCCAGCAACCATTACCTCTTCTTTACTGTTAGCATTGTTAATGRTATTCTTTGATAACATATTATATTCAGTGACAAGACACATATAGACAGGAATTAGGTAAGGATAAGTCAGGTTCCTGGAGTTACTAATAAAAAAATACTAGATTTCATCCAAGTTTCTCTCTTCCTTTCTTCATTTTTGAAAATTATAAAATAAGGATGCAGCAGGCTTTCACATTAGCATATTAAAAGAGTGGAAAGAAACAGTAGAAAAGAAGTCTTCATTCTTTAGTTAGGAGAGCRGATCATGCCTGAGGTGTTAAAACAGCTGATTGGCATGCAGCTAGTTTTCTCCAAGCTTCACCAAAATCCCACACGCGATGTCTCTCCCATTCCTGGCAGAAATCCAGGACTATGCCTATTTTCCTGAGCCACTGAACTCAGCCTCTATGAYGTAGCCTGGGCAGAGAGGCCAGTCAATACTCACTCTGGGACACAGTGGAGCCCTGTTGTTGCACTTCCCTGTGGTGACAAGCAAGGCATGAGGCTGGACCTCTTCCTGCTGAATAGAGCCTGCAGCAGAGCCCAGCAAAAATTCAGCAGATAGCCCCACCACAGCTGCTCAGGATACTGTGTCTGGGAGGAAGGCAGTGGAGACAAGATATTCACAGTTATTGTGCACAACAGCCTGAGCTCCTTTTTACACCACGGTGCCCCACAATCTGACTTCAGATTTCTGAAGGGGGGCATTCATTACTCAGAATATCTTGTACATAAAGGGGCTGCATATTTTAYGCGTTGGTAACTATTGTCCATTATTACCACCTTGAGTGTTCTTCAAGAAAAGTAAGTGRTCAGGTACGGTATAGATTGGATGTWGAAAATTTAACAAATGGCAMAAGTTAAAAGRGTTTCCATAGCTCCAGAGGTAGGTGGGACTCTGGGGACAGGCAGGTGACAAAGTATTAGAGAGAATTTTCAATAAAGGCAATATCCTAAATTTAGGGCTCCTTACTTAGTAATTAGACACACTATTAAAACCACAGTTTGTTTACAAACAGAATTTAATCTTCTCTTATCACCTCCACAAAGCAAATGCCTATATGTGCATGGCCCCTTTTGAAGAGTRAGCTATAGCTGGATCTAACTGGTCTAACTTAATTGCCTCTGCACTAGATCTACAAATGGGTTTTTACCATAATCCTAGCTGCAGGGAGTRCACTTACAGACTCTATTTTGACCAGTTTTGCTGAAGGCAGGTTTCTATTCTGATTTGTTTGGAACAACGTTTCACACACATGGCAAGTAGCATCCTACGTGCAACAGAATTTCACCTGTCTTGTCAGAGTGTTTAGTGATGCTACAGCTTCCCTGCTTTCCCCGCTTCGCTACCATCAGTATTTTCATGAAGGGTCTCATCCCGATATAACATTACCAGCAGAACAGAGCCAAGGAAGACAGAGGGAGGAACAACATATCCTCTGCAGCTGCTTCTGGAACACTAATCCCTTTCTGAAGGTACCACACAAGGCGGTTAGATCAGTTATTTTTACAGTACCTCTGAAAAATTGCTTCCTTTTTCAAACAACTATAAGAAAATCAAAAGAATCACTTTGGTCAAAATAAAGAGACATRAAACACACTGACGTAAGAGTATAGAAAAAAAAAAAACAAAAAACAGTGGGACAGAAGAGGGCAAGACTTCTCTTAAAAAAACTGCAGGACTGGTCCGTGCAAGTTATTGTTTTCAAAGGCTCTCCCTTTTGAAGACTGCTTACAGTGGGGGTAGATGCACATGGCTTATTTTAATGGCTGTTCTATTGCCAGAATAACACCTACAGGAGAAACACTGTGGCAGATGTAAAGCCACACTACAAGCTGCTGGAGAACTACTGCTACGAAAGAGAGCACTTCCAATGAAAACAAACGGCAATGTTTTGCATGGCTTGAAGGATCGTCTGCCGGCTTGGGCACTAGCCTGGGACTCAGAAGATGTTGGTTCCRTTTCCAGTTTTGTCATAGTTCTCTGACCTTGAGCTGGGGAATGTGTCAGTTAAATTCAGTCCTTCCATGGGACAGTAATAGTGCTGTGCTCAATATTATCTCATCTATTTCAACTGTCGGCTTTCTAAGGCAGGAGCCCTCTCTTATTGTGTGGCTGTAGGATGACTTCAGTATAGTCTCAGCTTTTAAAGTCTAGTAGCAAAAATAAGGCCAGTTTATTAGATGGGGTTTTATTTCAGTTGTCAGTTATGCTCAGCTGGTTCAGACCAGACTTTGGGCATCAAGTAATCTGAAATGTAATGAGAAATAGAATTCTGTTGTATATTAAGGAACTTAGAAATATATATACTTACTTTTCAGAAAAACAGCAGCAGCTCAGAAAACTCAGAAAAACTCAGAAAACCAGCAGCAGCTTACCAAAGTGTTGGAATTTTAAAAAGTGTACAATAATCAGCATTCAGCTTGTCTATCTGAAAAGCTCACTACAGAGGGTCTCGCTTTAACAGGTTTGCAGCTCACATGCCATGAACTGTTGGAAACAGGTCTCCCTTTTCTCCACACGGCTGTGTCTGGAAAACCATTTGTCTGCTTAGACACGTGCAGCCTTCGGGAACAATGAGAGAAGGTTTCTGCTACAGAGAGAAGACCAAGTTGTGACAGGTTAGAGCACGCCACGAGCAGGAGAAGAAACCCTGGAGGGAGTCTGGAGCAAACTCAAAGACCAGGAGACTCTTGAAGTAAGCAAGGGCTGATAGCCAGCTTGTGGCAGTGGCAGAAGATACTACTGGAAACCCTCTGTTGCAGAGTGTCTTTTTGCAACCTGAAAGCTGCTGAACAGGAATAAGCCTGAAAGACAAACTCTGCCTGGATGAGAAAGAATGTGTGCAGTTTTGTTCACAATACATTCTTTTTTCTGAGCTTTTCTGTGCTGAAGGAGTCCAGAGTTATGAAGCTGTAAGATTATGATGTATGGTTCTGCTTAAAAAAAAGAAAACCAGGTTTTGAGATTCAAAAGCCCTTTTGATTTCTAAGGATACTCAGGTTAAAGAAATGATTCTATGAAGCACAAAGATCCACCATAAAGTCCCCTGCAAATGCAGGGATCCATGAAGAGCTGTCACATCAGAAATTGTGATTAAGGCAAGAAACCTGGCAGAAATAACATGAACTGGAACCGAACTACTAAACCTTAGGTGCTCAGGGAGTCCACAGTATATAGAAGCTAACTAGCGGGAACAGAACTAAAAGGATATTTTGCCTGACCTCATAAGGGTTATTCAAGGCATTCCCCAAGCTCTCTCACCACCCTCTTCTCTCCCAAAAATATTTATAGTTACATCACTTTCTGAAAAACAGTAAAATCACCAGGTCGACTGTACCAGACAGCATTAAATCATCCAATGAAATTCAGGCAAAGCTACTACTGCTCAAGTCACAAAATGCATTTACCTCCTTCTTTCATTGCAAATATTTATTCAGTAGCTTTTTGCTCACAGTCTTTTTACCTGGGAGTGGGAGCCACACAATTAATTGTGAGCATTTGAACAATGAATCTTGCATCCCTGGGAACGTGCCGACAACAGTGGGGGTTTTGTTTTTGTTTCTTGTAGCTAAAACTTTCCCAAATTGTATAAAATGCTTACGTTGAAGAGGAAAGAGAGCAAAGCAGGGAAAGTGACAACTTTCATGGGTCTAAAGGTTAGGAACTATACAATAACAGTCAACTGTGGGAGCCTTAGAAAAATTAGGACAATCACCTGAAACGTGAGCATTTGGATTCTGATTCCCTGTAGAATGGATGGTGTGGTGCCTTAACCACACACACACAAAAAAAAAAAAAAAAAAAAAAAAAAAACCACAACCAAACAAAAAACCAAAACCACACCCACAACACACACCTGAAAGGAGAAAACCAGCAATATTCATTTGGGGCTCCAAATTTTACATTTCTCACATTAAAAAAAGTTATTTATTTTGCTAGGAAAAAATGGATATTGCTATTGGAAATAATAATTACTAATTCTATATATTATTACATAAATACTTGTTTTAAACACATTCACCTTACTAATGTCAAGATCAGAATTATTTCAAGATCAAGTAATGTGTTCATTTTGGCAGATGATCTAATGGATAAGATGAAAGGATCAGCCTTTTGATGCATCATGATTTAAATATCAAAACAAGTAACATTAAACCTTTTGGATGGAATTATTTTGGTTTTGAAAGTTCTATAGAGATAAGGTACTGCGAGAGATRAGAAAATAGAGCAATGTCAGCATCTGGAGTTAAAGAAGCATCGGGTGTTWCAAGCAAGTCATTATCAGAAAAGCTTTTAGCATGAAGATTTCCATGGAGCAGAATATAACAACTTATGATTAATTCCTCAAAGTACATCACAAATCGTGATCTAATTCAGTCAGAAAGACCTTTTTTTTTTTTTTTAAAGAAGTTATGATTGTTACATTGGATAGGGGGGAAGAGAAAATGAGAAGTGAGGAAGGCCAAATGAGGAGTTAAAAAAGTGCTTCATATAACACTCAAAAGAAAATGGGCCAATGTGTTTCTCAGATGCTACAAAATATCTAATTGAACTACTTTCAACTTCTAAAAGCAGTCTGTTGGAAYATAATAAGCAAATTTTACAGAAAATCTAAATTGAAAACATTGTCATAAATTGCCCTATGGAAGTTCAATTCTCCARGCACAATTTCCCCTTTCTAGAAAGAAAATCCTAGTTAGAAACAATTAAACAAAAATTTAGCTTTTAGCCAAAGTCCTAACAAGACAATGAAGCAGTAGTTTCTCCCCTTCAATCAAGATTACTGGAAAGAAAGCTGGCTTGATGTTTGAAGGAAACAGTTTTCAGTGTAGGTTTCAGAATATAGCAACGTCAGAATCATAAGTAAATACATAAGCTTAGATCGAGGCTAGACAATTTTTGAAAGCCCTCCAACAACTACTGAATTTTCACTGGAAGTATTTCCAGACAATGAGGAATTTATAGCAGAAAACATGCAYCAGAAAAKGTTTCCATGGCAGAAAATGTGTGTTCCACTAATTTTTGTCTGCTAATTCTTGCTRGTGTTTGAGATTACTTCCGYCCYACACACACATTCRTTCTTTAGCAAGCATCTCATTAGARAACAGAAGCAATAGGATKGTACTACAAAAGACMRGTGTATCCATGAATATCAAATGATAAAAGTCCAAGTATTCAGATCACAGYTATARATAGAGTTTACCAGATTCTCTCCCTCTACAGGTATGKAAGGAAATTTTAGTCTTACATTGGCATAGAGGAGACACTCCCAGTAGAAAGCTTCCCTCTACTTCCTCTGTAGTTTTCTATGGCTGGTGATACAGCCCCTCAAGGTTTTTTTACAGCACTAGATTAAGAACTGGATTGGATCCAATATCATAACAATRAAATGGTAGAAAAAACTTGTGTTTAATGGTCATCTGGGGTGAACACTAGATCTTCCTGAGTGTAGGAAAGAGTACTCCGATACCCACACATGAAAACTRGTCTTGCAAAGGGATTTGATGACTTTACAATGCAAGCAAAGTATCCCTGCAGTCAACATTCTCTTCATCCTTTAAATGACCTGCTGGACTTGGAGTCTCTATCATGCAGACTCATAGGAAAATGTGATTTTCCTTAGGCTACTTCACACAAATTGACTGTATTTGTCTTTTCAATAATTAGGAAAGCTTAAGGAACCTTTTCATTAATACAACAACTGGTAGACAAGACTGTAGCAACTCAGAAGCAATTGCTTTATCAGAAATAATCTTAAAAATAATTTCAAATATTGTWACCAGTCTTGAGACTTTCAGAAAGGAATTGTTTTGTCCTAAAATACTGCAGTTACACCTGTCTCCTGTTCTGATATACATTTTAGTGGGACAGCTTGATCCTCTCCAATAAAGATCACCAAACTGTAGCACACCTCACACCAACCTTTTGGGGTAGTGTGCTCCTATTTTAATGATGAGCTCCAGATAAGAACTAGTGATATTCCAAGTAATCATAATGCTCATGTTTTATATTCTTATGACAAGATGAAAGGGAGACTTATTCAGAGGAACCTCTGCATTAAATCTGCAGGCAAGACTCCAGAACTTCTTAGCTCAACTTAACTGCAAACAAGCGAACCATTATAGTCTGGCACAATTCATTATTTGCATAAAATTGATTTCAAAATATTTCTGTTACCCTCAGAAAAACTAGAAACAATTTGTTTTTCCAGGATCAGATATCCTGTATGCTATTTTGTTTAGATAGATACACCTTTCAAATAAGCTTTTGGGTAAAGAAATAAGCCATCTGCTAGTGGATGGCAGAGAAGTCCTAACTGCAGAATAAAAAAATATCCTGCAAAAATACATATTTGACTCAGTAGCAGAAAAGCAAGTTTAGACACATATAAAGCAAAACAGAGAAACAAGTTCTCTGAACCCAACCTAGTGTTTTAACACTGAAGCCCTGGTTTAGTGTAGGTTCCTCCCTCAAAATCAACTGACAGATTCAGAGATCCACATACTGCCTTAACAAAGACAGGAACAAAGAAGATGAGATGAAGTCAACTATTGATCTCAGTGAGAAATCCCCTTTCTCAAACCCCTATACACATCAGATAGTTTTCAGTTCTTGAAGCACATGATTTTCAAATCATTACAACCAACTAGAAAGGTTTTTTTGCAATAGGACTTCATCTAATGTGCACATTTTTGTGTCTAAGTCATTCTTCTCAAAATGTTCAAACCTCACATTTATCTGACAGTCCTACTCGTAAGTATTGATCCAGCAACAGCCAAAGGAATACTTCTAAGCAATCCATATAACTCCTTCCCATGTAGCATTAATAGCATGGTGGATAACGCTTTCCGAAGGAAGACAATGTAATGAATCATGTCTCTCTCATGGAAACAGTAAAAGACTGACTTCACAGGGACACTTCAAGTTGAAGTGAATTCACTAAAAAGTGTATCCCTTCCCCACCTAACACATATAACTTTCATGCAGGGGCTCCCATTCAAAGCTTTGAAAAAAGACCCTTAGATCACTTAGGCTTTAGAACACAGGACATCCATTCTTGCTCCTAACTGAACCTATTGTAAATGAACTCTTCAAGATGTCTTCTAAGGAAAAAAAAAAAGTCCCAGTAACTCAACTACAAATCAATTTCTACATGCTCTGCAGAAAATGCCATGAAAACACAATGCTCTCTCCTGGCTGTTTTTTTCTGTTTGTTTAGTTTTTTTTCTCCTCCAACCATAACAAGGCATATTACTCACCAATAAAGCCAAGAAAGTCATTTGATTTAGCAGCATGCTGTGACCAGACAGACAGGTGCTTTTACTCTCATCTGGCACACAGCTGGCAGCCCTTCTGCTTGGCCTGGCCCGCCGCTTGTGCCAAGACACACAGCGCAGTGCACATGGGCAAAGTCACAGAAGTTAAACACAGAGTCAGAGCCCCAAAGGCTACCAGCACAGCACTGCAAAACCAGATATCAAAGGAGACTGCCACTCTCACCCACATCCTGASCTATTTATAAGACAACCATTGCGTAAATGAGTGTTCATGGAAAATCACCAGTTGCTCGTTGAGAACGAGGGAAATAGGCAGGAAAATCTCTACACTGATGCCTGACACATGGATAGTAGGCCCAGCTCCCCAGCAGTAGGGTAGCCAGTTGGCTGCAACTTGAGAACCCAGCACCAGTAAATGCTATAATGTTTTCCCAGGATCACAAGCATCCCGGCGTGCTGTGGGGAGATCAGTGCTGCTGAAAAGCCAAAAATCTCCTAGAGGGGAAGCTGCCTGCTGCTTAGATAAGACCATCTTCCTCCCTGGGTTCCAGCCAAGACATCCATCAGCTTCGAGATCCTCACATTGCGCTTTTATAAATCCAAATTCTAGTCTTCAGGATTTCTGTTCCTTTGGTCCAAGAAAAATAAGGAGAAACATAACACATTTGGGTCAGCATTTGCAGAAAGCAAGAGAACTTTGGCCCACATTCAGCAATAATMAAAAAAAAACCAAAACMAAAACAAAACACAGCAGGAACTACAAAATTAAGTTAGATGAAGTCTCAAGATAGTAGTATGTCCATTGTGACAACTCTCACAAAAGTCAATGAAAATATCAAGTAACATACAGCTGCCCAGTGATGATGATTTTTTTTTTTATTCACTATGTACAGTTTTCAGATGTTTAAAAGGATGTTTAATTACTGCTAGTTGTGGAGTTTTCAATTAAACTCTATTCAGGAAAAAAATTAAAAAGCAGTTCTGGAAAAAAGACAAATTTTGGTGGAAAACTGTTTCAATGAACTTTTCATTGAAAAAGGCTCAGAAAAGGCTCAGAAAAGACAATGCAATGAAATTGGACAAAAGAAAACGCAACCCCCAACTCCCACCTCCAAACAAGAGTTTTCATAAAGACAGTGAATAGGTCAATGTCCTTAATTCAAGTCCACGGATGTGGCTCTGCCATGCACCCAGGATGTTCTTTTTCCCTCTAATCCAGCTTTCACAGAAATGTAATTTTTACATTTCTCCAACTTTTACACAAATTTACACAAAGTCCTGTCCCTCGGTAGAGCAGATTCATTCTCCAAATTCTAATCAAGTTTTAACATCAACAGCAAAGTTCTAAGTACTTTTTGGACTGTGCTAACACCCACATTTTTTGAAATCAGAAATGTACTCAAATGAAGAAATTTGTGTCATTTGGGTCATTTTCTAAGAAATATGGCAGGAAGGAGAGAGAGAAGAGGGAATCTAAGAACCATTACTTTATCTATTACTTTGTGTCGAAAAGATGGTTAATCCACTCAAATTTACATGGATTGAATTAACAGTGTTGCCTAATACATGTTAATTTTTTGTCCATCCCTAAGACATAAGAACAGTTGTCCAACTTGAAACTCAGTTCTTGTATGATGTGCAAAGAAGCTCAACTGTCAAGATGCAGCAACTTTTTTTTGCTTTAATTCAAAAGGCAAATTAATAAAATATAAGTAACTGTCACAGCCTGAATAATATGTTTGAGTGTGAATAGCATCAGTAGTGAAATTCTAGATTTCTAGCAGTGCATATTCCTATCTAACATGCCATGGAAAACAAAGCACTATCAGAAGGGCCTTTCAAAATACTGCCTCACTGCTAATCTTGAAGCATAGTCTGTGGGGAAAGACAAGGCAGAGTTACAGATTTCATAACAATGTCCTGGACATCAAAAAGTAGTCCTCTGCAAAAAGAATGCAAGTGAGGTTCAATTTGGCACCCATTAAGTAACTATCATTTGCAGGCAGCCTAATAGRGAGTAAATGGAGAGCACACTTCTCATAGGTTACAAACAGCCACCGCTAACAGCCTTTGGTCCCTTTCCGCTTGCTCCAGTTTCTAAACRTGACCTTCTGATGAAAGATTCTGGCCTCCAGCAGCAATTCCCTGAACCATGTCATTCCTTCACTGCCTTAAATTTATATTCAGSTCATATTTTCCTAGCTTTTGATTTTCTTCTTTTGTTCTGCACATTAATCCCCATAACAAAAAYTGTCACTACAACAAGCATTGTAGAAATTAGTAAAGTAATAAATAGTTGGTATAATATCTGAACACTATCTCGTGTCAGGATGTGTAGGCTCCTGAATTTGTGCATTGTGAAATAGCTGACAGTARAAATAGTTATAATAGATCACTTTGACAACTTCAGATTTACCTAATAGCTTCATCCACTTTGTCGATTGGCTTTCTGTATGTTCTCTCTGCATGTAAAATATGCCTATTACCTTAAAATTATTTGATTTTAATGGCATGTGCTGTTACACAAAGTAATTTTTACACAGCTTAAGTTTAAGCATATATTTTTAGAAAATCAGTATTAGTGTAAATACAGTAAATATAYGCAGTTGCATCTGTTAAATGATTTTTATCAGATATTTTCACTTAATTCATACAAACTCCACCTAATTCACACAAACTCACTATTTTTGGGACTCTCAAACTTTTTCAGATTTAGGGTACATCATTAGTATCAAACAAATTGTGAAACTGCACTTATAAAGCAAGTACCTTCTTCGGAGTACTCACAATAAATCATAACAAAAAACTGAAATAAAAAATCTCACCACAACACACACAAATCCTAGATTCCAGCCTTTTTTCGATGGATGTAGAGAGCAAAAAGAGCAGAAAAGACTAAAAGCACCCCGTCTCCAACATGGCAYGATCCCCTTCCACAAACACACGCTTTGTAAAGACAACCATAACACTGCCTTCTGAAGCTTTTGCATTTTGGAGAAGGTTCTGAGCAGGGCTGCAGCATCAGCAGCTCAGAAAAGCCATCTCAACAGTGAAACCTGCATAGAAAGAAGTGTCTAGACATGAAATGTGCATAATTTTGGAAAGGTACTTGCCAGTCTTCTCATCCAGGCACACATCTGTGGAGTGGGCCAACAGGAAGTTCCCATAGTCTTGACACCATTTTGTGTCAGCAATGACCAAAGCCAAAGCCATGGGACAATCTATCAGGTGAACACTCTTAAGACAGCATACCTGCAATCCCCAGGTATGGCAGTTCAACCAGGCAAACATCCCAGGTTCAGGATCCACAGGAACTCAGAGTCAGTCGACCTGAAGGTGCACTGAACCTTCAGACCACCTCTAACTTCCTTCCAGGTTTATTTTAGTTGATGCATGTGTCTTTCCTTCCCAGATTCCCTGCTGTTCCAGCATGTTATTTATGTTCTGGGAACATGAGCACCTGTCCTTCTGTAGAGAAACAACCATAAGTTTCCATCCTTTGAAAGTTTCACTTAAACTTCCCATGAACTAGAAACTTTTTTTTTTGGGTCAATCATCACATCTTATTCTTTATTACATAGGAACATCACCAAGGAATTTAAATAGTTTTTCCTATACATTTTACACAGGTATTTTTTACAACATGTATATAAGTTTTCCCTGGGAATTTCTGAGGGGCTTTATTAAACTATTGGTTCATCTAAGCTTCTGATGATGTACGCTTTTCCCATCAAAACTTCAAGATTAAAAATGCAACCATGCCTATTTCATAGCATAAGAACAACTTGGTCAAGGCAAAACAGGAAAAGGAAGCAATTGAGGATAGGTTGAACCGTTTAGGTGAGAAATGAAAACATGTAAAGTTTCTCGGCACTGAATCACTCTAAACACTAYACGGAACTATGCATGTGGTATCAACTATGGGCTGCTGTTGCTCTGTATGGTATGAGGAGTGTGATTAATTTGCAAATTTGCAGAGGTACTTTAAGATAATTAGAGTCTCCGATAACCCTTAGTTTGAATATTTTAGTGCTTTTTTTACATTGCAAAGTGAAATACATTGCTGTCATTGAACTAAATCATAAGCAATGTTTGCCAGCAATAAGCGTGGATAATAACTCTAAACAGTTGCTGTAATTTATTTGATTTTTATAAAGTAAGTTTGTAAATAATACTAAACATACAATTAGCCATGTTGTCACTCACCAATCTTTCTCAAAATAGCACAAGATACAACAAAGGTCTGGGCATGTTCTCAGCTGCCAAKGCACATGTTCCTGTCATATTAATGGAAGCTTCTTTCCTTATCACATGGCTAGCTAGACACCATTTACCCTCTCACAAGTATACATATATAGTTAGTCAAGGATGAGTTATACTTTCATGCTCTCCTGTCTAAATATAGGTTGCAGTCATTTCTCAGTATCCTGGCAGATTCCAATTTAACATGAATCTGATTCTCCTTGAYTCTTCTTTGGTGGTTTCCATGATATAAATCCTTCCTAACTAACTTTTCAGGGTAATTCTACATGGTCATATATCTGCAAATGAGAAACTAAACAAGTGTGATTAAAAAAATTTACAAACCACAAACTGGACAGCATATTCTTGGTCATCAAAAATCCTRCAAGACGGCTGCACTGCAAACTGCAAAGCATCAGAGGCTACATTTAACTAGTCAGTGATTTTTTTCATGTTGCATTCTGCCATTATATTTCTAATTGGAATAGGCATTTTTCATCCCTACAGCTTCCCAAGTAATTAAGCACTGCCTACCTGTTGCTATATTTCCCCAGAATAGTGGTGTTTTTATCCCCCCATTTCATAAATACAGTCTTCAAACATGTTGAAATCAGCAGAACGTGCCATCTTCTACCTTTCATATGCATACTTCACCTGCTACTGAACCAGAGCAAAGGGAAGACCAAACAAATGATTCATTGTTTCAAGTTCTTTGCAGAACATTAAAAAACCTTGTGAAGTGGATGATTTTGAGCATTAATCCATTATTTCTCACTAACAGCAAGCTCCAAGTTGGGCATTTTTAAGTAAACTGGAAATTTCACTTCAAAATTGAAAAAGAAAAAAAAAATTTCTTTCCTGGACTTTTTATATTGGAAACAACAGACTTGGTCATGTTTCATCACCACTGCCACCCACACACGACATGATGATTGGAAATTGTGGGAAGAGCAACTACAACAGCTAACAAGACTTGAGCCCTGGGAAGGTAAGAGGGATGGCTGTCCCTGCATTGCAATAAGATTAAAGAGAGAACAAGGCAGGAGGGGCAAAAATAATAATAAAAGTATAAGCTGCAAAGTAACCAAACCACTACAGTGACAAGTGAGTGATGAAGATGTTTTAAAAAGTGATATTGCTGAATCCCATCTTCCATTGTAGACCTTATACTTTTATATTCAGATTACAGCTCACAGCAAGCGGCCTTGGCTCCTGGGCTTTCCCTGTGTCTCTGCTGTGATTATTACGACAGATTCTCCTTCCAGTCATTCCCGCTCTCCGCTGTGCTGTCTCCCTCGTGCACTTGCTGATACTCTTTCTCTCTTTCTCATCATTTGTTCAGGCTTTCAAGCCCTCTGTGACAGCATTCACAGAACAAAAGGTTGCCATTACATTTATCCCTATTTATCCTGCTTTGATGCTGAATTGAGTTGTGCTCTGCTAGCTTAAAGAAAGCTAGAAGATTTGTCTTCTCCATCATCTCTRTTTTGCTTAAATCACACTGCACACAACTGTAATTTCTTTCCTAAATTTATCAAAATGCTTTGTAACCAAGAACTTTTCACTAAACCCTCCCCCTATTATTTTTCCAGTTAAGAGAGTGAGGTAAATATAGATATGCTTGCATCCAAAATGCCTATAGACATTTTTCTCTTGCACATTAAAACCCTGCTAGGAAGTAAAGTGGCCAATTAGCCAGCTGTGTATACAGGTATGAAAGAAAAGAAACTCACATAACAAAACTRAACTACCACCACATTTAGTTTCTTTTCAGATAATTTCAAAAAAAAATAGATAGGTATGGATCATACTTAGGAAAAAAATATATCCAAATACTCAAAAAGCATCAAAAGAACAGAAATATGGTAACACACGCCTTTTGCCAGTCCATTGCCATACCGTATTCATTACCATGATTATTTTTTAGACCGTTAGGCTGAAGGGTCTCTAGAGTCTGGTACTAAGCAATATGCATTCTAAAAATATAGACAAGTACAGTTCCTACCTGTGATTTGCCATGAAATTAGAAAGCCACTTTACCTCCAAATGCTCCGATGCATCGGTGCCATACGATACTTTCGTAAGTGTGAATTGACCTATTTTTCGTTTAATCAAAAAAGAAGCTAATTATGACTCACCATATCCCTCTGGAGCTATAGAACAGTACTTACCACATTTGAGAGATGCATATTGAGATTAAGTTAAATTAGTTGTTCAAAGTCACAACCAATAAGAATCCAAAACTCTACAGGACTTAAGACACTGAATATCATGCATAGTCCCAGAAGCTGAGAAAGCAATTTCTACTAAACTTATATTAGAAAGTTTTGGCAACACAAGACTTGTGGCTAAAGTGACAAATGGAAAAAAACAGCCCCCACCAACACAGCGGTTTTCTCCTTATGACAGCTCTCATATTGGGAATGGACCATCCCAAACGAACTAGCAAGTCCCACTGGATCATGAAGAACAGAAAAACTATCCACTGAAGAATTCATATACAGAGATGCTAAACACACAGTATATTGCATGTTACAAGGACACCACACAATTGCAATCGTGTCATCATTCAACTTCCATGAACACAGATGGCAGAAGGTCCAAAAGACACTATGTTAAACTGGCCAGTCTTTTTCTCTTCTGACAAAGCCAAGCATCTGACTGTAGAAAACTTGCTTCTCTCCACCAGAAAGATCAGCCATTAGGCTGCTCAAAGTTTATATGCAGAGATAGTCTCACCAGTTAATTCTCTATGCTCTACTTTCCTTTTCTTGGCAGCAAAAAATGTCTCATTTTTCACCAATATATCCTTTTTGAAAATATTGAGCAGCTTTTCAAAAACAAGCTGGGCTACATCAAGGAAGCAATGCTAACAGCAYAGTATGAACAACAACAGCAGAGAGGTCAAACCTATAGATTCTTTGCCCTCTCTGCAAATTTTGACACAGCCACCTATTACTGCTGTTCCCCTAACAGACTCTACTAACATAGGCAGTGCACGACTCCTATAGCTTCAACCAGCAATCTCTAACAAGATCTTAAACACTGAAAGCTGCTACTAGTTTTTCTTCAGAGCCATGTTTGTAGATTTCAGCACCGTCCCCCTTCCTCTACTTCCATCCTACAAATGACCACTAGAGGAGGGAACACTAACTCCCATCTTCCCATTACTTGCAGCACGCCTCCCTCATAAGGTGTAAACACACGTGCAACATTAAGCTCACAGGAAAGTTCTGCCTAATTCCTATGCTTTGCTCTTGTTAAGAGCAAGAGAGCAGGATTTCTCTGTCACTGCAGGAGTGTTTTCAAAACACATCAGTTGAAGAGCTGCTGTGGGGTGATCAGAGTAAGGATTCAGCCTCCCAGTACATTTAGGAGCCATCATTTGTAACAAATATCTTAGAAGTTAAGGAGCTAGAGTAAACAGCGCTCTGCAAAAGAACTGAATGTGGAAGAAGTGTGAGGATCTTACTGAATTTTTTAATAGCCCTAGACACATAGCAGGGAGACTCTCATTTTTTGATCAAAGAAAAACTACAGTGTGGTTAATTGGGTTGGTCTGTATTTTACCCAGTTTCTTGCTTCAAATTTATATATACTTCTATGAAAACTTGGTAAAAAAAAAAATCAAAATCACAAAGCAAATCAATGGCCTTATTCAAGAGAAAAAGTCATTTTTTATAGGACAAATGTATATCCAAACTATGCGCCACACRAACCGCATTTTCCCCAAATTCATCCTTCTCTAAAGCTGTAAGCTAAGCTCATTTCATGCTGTAGAGATTCACATATYCAGATGAAGATAATAAACCAGCAGATTTTAAATGACTAAATATTTTAGAAATGCGCTGAGGATGATTTATCATTTTGTTATACCAGTCTTCATTGGTACAGACAACAGACATTTTGCTCCTCATACTCAAACGACTGTTTCAGCAATAGTTAAGCAGTGTCAATATATTTTCTTCTATGGTAGTATTCACTTCAATAGTATGTGCTTTGTTGGATTTTGGCCTCAAATTTTTATGGAACAGTCAAAAAGAGTAAGAACGATTATTCGTAGATTCAGGTGACGTGGCTGTACATGGGTTTCATGTTCTATGCAACCCTGAACTCTATACACCCAGAGGGAGCTCTTCAATAGAGACCTGCAAAGCTCAGTTTAAGAATTACACCATAATTTCTGAATTAACAAAAAAATGAAACAAGAACCCCTGCAACTTATTGCATAGCTAAGCCTATTAAATATGCAGTATAGCTAAACTGGAAAAGAATAAAAGAGTCTTTGAACTACAAAGCTGATTGTAAAAACAAGTCTCAGTACAGAGCACACTTGTATACTCCAGCTATAAACCCTTAGAAAYGGTACTTAAATAGACATACAGCATCAAACCAGTATCTTGTTCATGCTGTCATTATATCTAACCTATTAGGATAGAGCAGAGTCAGTAGCATATTTTCTCTTCTGCAATAGCAAACAACATRCAAGAACCTAGCAGAGATGCAAGGCATTCAAACAACTTGCCACTAAATTGCAAAGACTATTGACTAGGATAAAGTAAGCATGTTTTGCAGCAGCACTCTGGAGCTACAGCTGCATGCTGACTACAGCCTCATCCTGTAAGGAGAGGACAGGGAGCAGTTGAAAGGGAACAGCAAAGAGGGTTTTTTTTTCCACATGCATTTTAGAGCTAGACCTGTCACTTGCACATTGCTCAGTGAATAAAACCCGTGATGAGACAACATCACCCTAGCAGCTATACAGCAATCACACTAGACTAGGCTTAGAAGTGAAACATACAGAAGTATGTTAGAAACTGAACTTCCCCTCCGGTATCCTCAAATCAGTGTACTGGGAATGACAATAAAAAGAAAGGGCAATATTTCTCCCACCATACCCTACTTAAATATCATAGGTCCGCCTTGGTAAGATTAACCAAAACACAGCCCAGACTACAAGCCATTATGTCACTGGAATACCTGTAACATGGGGAACAGACTGTTTTTTCCATGTAAAATTGGTAGACTGAGAAGTGTGAGGCCTCACTGCAATCAAACTCTCAAAAGACGACACTCCCTTCCTCCCCGCCTTTTATTTTTCTGACAAGAAAAAGAGAACAGAAAGTTACACCACACCTTTGGCTTTCTTTGCATATAGCGTAGTTAGATTTTAAATTGAGAGAACCCAAAGCATGCAATAAAGAGAAGAAAACCATTGACTGTTTTTAYTCAAGCCCTCCTACTTCCAGCTGTGCCCTTGCAGAAGGGTCCTCACTTCCACACTGGGTTTAGTCAACAACTTACATTGCAGCAAACTGCTCACAACCTTCTGATTACCAGGGAATTATTTTCATGGYCTCCCAGGTCTTAATAGACCTCCCAGCTCTTAATCCCTGCTCCTCACTCCAAGTCTCTCCATCTGCTTAAGAGTCAGGCCCTTGGCTTGCTGCTGAAACTCCGTTTCCTGCTCCTAGTTTCTTGAAAGGGAGGAAACAGTATCAGAGTTGAAGGTTTAAAGAAACACACAGAGTMACACACACATGCAATAAGAGTCATAAATGACAGAACTGAAGAGGTGGCATGCAGATGTTCTCCTGAGCTGCTCTGTGTCTGGAAGAAGGATGCCAAAACAAGCTGTACGGCCAAACATCACAATCTAGCACCACGCAAGGCTCCATAAAGACAGCTCCGATCTGGTGAGGCCGAGGCAGTATTTCTGAACTCCAGGCACCGTGTGTGGCCCTGAGAGATTCCTKAAGAAATCAGTCCATTGTCACACAGCAAATGGCAACTCACTCTACTGACAGACACTAATCCAAGCAGGGCTGTTAGGTATATCCTCAACTTTATTCAAGGGTATTAGAAAGGATATGCCTAAAATGGTGGAGGTAGTTAACGCTTTAATCAGTAGGCATCATAACAGCTGTCCAGTTATATTATATTCTCTCTATCCTGTATATAATAAAAAAATCAATTCAAATCCCTCCTCACCAAGTGTTCTTTTTGGTCTCATAAGAAAAAAATGAGATCTTTATTCTTGAGGTTGCAGCTTACATATAGCTTTTCAAAATGTACAGAATAAGTTATTTTTTAAGCTGAGATAACGATTTTTTTTCCCTCCCTCTACGAGCTAGTACATGATAATAGGCAAGGCTCAAAGACATCCACAATTCCAGCCTGTCAGCAGACAAGTCAAATTATGTTCCTCAGCAGACAGCGGTTTCTGGCCACCTGCCCTGTATCCGAGATGTTTGCTGTACTTCTGGTACACGGTGTAATATGAAACATAATATGAATTCAAGCGAATTCAAGAAGCAAAAGCAAGGCAGAGACAGATTTTCCTGGGGAGAGAACAGATGCTATCCATTTTGTTAGGGGGCTCCTGATTTGAAATAGGGGCAAAAACAACCAGGATTTTGCAGTAGGAGGTGAAGAAATGAACCAKAAAGCTGACTCTTCAACTGTTGCAACTCTATTTCCACCATCTCTTTGACCACAGAGAAACCAACTCTACTCCATGTCTAAAGTGTAAAAGCCAAAACTAACAATAGATCTGAAACTATATGCTTCAGTCCCCTAGACTAACCTAAAACCAACATCTAAAGAAAATAAACTTCACACTTTCATCCAACGCTGTTTATGGTACAACATTTAAGAGAGGTTCCCRGAATGCAATAAAGGTGTTTTCATTTTGAGCAAGCAGTACCGAGGAAGAGGGTAGACTACTTGTGTTCCAGGTGCTTGGTTATTACCTGCCAGCACGGCAGGCTCTGCAGATTAGATGCACTGCAGGTCCAGTGCTTCCGCAAGCCACTGGTGCCAGCCAGCTCTCTGTGGGAGCTGGTGTTACCGCCTCAAGAGCTTTGAAGACATTCCTGTGCTGCTGGCTGATCACTGTGTGACTGGCTGTTTGCTTCTTGGCACAACCCATAAATGCCCCAAGTGTCGATCGTGAATTTTTACTGATTCAGGTTATGCCTCAGTCATTCTTGCCTCTCAATACTCATCCCCCTTTCCTTTATCCATGCTTGTACCAATGTGAAGTGGTGGTTAGCCATTACTGACAGGCAGTTTGCACATCTCTGTAGCCCACAGACACTTGTTGAAATCATGTTCAGGAACAGAGTAAGAATTCRTCTTTTCATTTATTTCACAAATTGTACTTTTTTTTCTCCTGTCTCCTCTCTCTCATGTCATAAGTCAGATGGCCACACTGGAAATAGCACAGGTATCTTTTCCAAACAGAYTAAGAGTGGCAAAACTCTGCATCCATTTATAGCAAGAGGCTGGATTTTACTAAAAAATTTGAAAAAAAGAAGAGGCAAGTAATACTACAGAGATTAAGGGAATCAAAACACTGTATAACATTGGTAGAAAACCTAGGAAACTTGCATCCCAAGGACTATTGATACTGGTCTCACAGAGAGTTTCAGCATTTTCTAGCTAACTCCTCAACCATCAAAATGCATAAACAAACCAAGTAACTTTGTAGTCTCAGTCTGCAAAAGGGCTGATAAGGTTAACACCACCACAGCACAAAGCAACATGCACAATAAAATTAAACATTTGTTTCTCCTATATATTATCTCACAGAATATGTGTGAGCACCATGCTTTATTACTCTGATTGCATGGACCTACACAATGGCTAAGCAAGAAAGGTGATTTACAATCATTTCAACTAAGGAGAGCTAAATTTGGGTTTTTTTTTTTAAAAAGGTAACTCTTAAAAAGTTAGTTTACGTATGCCATATTTCCAAAAGCTTTACAAGTAATATCATCATTGCTATGGAAATTTTCCGAGGAGCTGCAGATAGTATTGTTGACAAGCTTCTGCTCTTTCAGGACACTAAAACCAAGGAGTTTCTTTCCAAACAATCTACATAGAAGCACAAAACTCATCACCTTTATCTTCCTGAATCAGCTTGGGCCCGACTTTCTTCCTATCTAATGCAGTGACCACAATCACTTGATAAATGGATGCTTTGCCATATATTAAGCATCATTTTCCAAGTCAGACATTAAGTCAATACTGCCCTGCCCTTCATGAAACTCCTTTAACATGCAAACTCTGGAGTACCATGAGATTGCCAAAGCAGTACAAGCCAATTTCCACCCCTCACCTCAGCTACCTCAAGAAACAGGTCATGTGCAAGTAAGAATAAAACCTCCCTTTTTGAAGCRCCTTGGTAACAGATACAGCAATCATGCAGACGGTCTCTTTCGGGATTTTTGAAGTGCTTTTAAGTTTCTGRAGGCAAAGCATTGCATTACTGAATAACCAGAGCTCTAGTCTGAAAGCGTACACTTAAGCTATATAATCTGACGTTCAGAAGATGGCAAAACTGTGGTCAAAAGTGTTTCCTCTAAAGAAAGTAATGTGAAGCCTTCAAGCCCCTGTGAAAGTTTCACATATGATACAGGTTATTTTTATTACACCTTTTATTAGGTAATAACTGCAAGTTCGGCAACAGAACATCAATAAAACAGAAACAGTTACCTAAGAAATGAGCTACGGCTCTTACGTTCAGGAAGGATAACGTAGTGCTACGCAGAAGACGACACAGCAAAGCTGACCTGACAAAAATCAGGTGGAGTCATACTCTGTCCATTGATTCAGAAACAGCTCTGGATGCTGTATTTTAAGGCACACACACATATTCACTCTTAGCTCTAGAGTAGCACAAAGAAAAAAAAAAAAAACCCTAAAGTAGATTTTACCTGAACATATCTAAGAACATTTGTACAACTATTAACTGACTGACATTTAGTACCTGCAGACACATAATGAGTTTTATTCATAGAATCATAGAATCCTTAAGTTGGAAAGGACCTCTAAAGACTTATCTATTGACATTAACTAATATTTTCTAGCTCTTGAGGTCTTTCAAGTGCTGGAACAGAAATGCCTCCATTTCAGAAGCACTCTAAATTTCCAAGATTTCTATTTCTTGAATTTGCTCTTCTTAGAGAGGAGGAAAAAAAAAAAAAAAAAAAAAAAAAAAAAAAAAAGAGGCARCAAAAGCCCCACATCAATCATTTGTCAAAATACAGTATCAAYTTAGCAATTTGCATATACTGGTGCAGCTTCACTGAAGTAAGCAAAGTAAGTCTGATTTACATTTCTGCAGATTTGGATCATCCTTTTGAAAATAAAATTTGGTTATGAAACCTAAGTACTAAATTTGATCCTGTTGTCTTCCACCAAGTGATTAACTATCATAATCTACGTGCTAAGTGATGTGCTAAGTATGAGAGATCTGCTACCTGCTCTAGACTTTGTTCCATTACATCTTAGACTGCTTTAATACTAGAAGCAGTATACATTAGTAAATTGTTTCTCTTAATCAGTTTTCAGGTTGAATAATGCCCCCTCTGCAAACACACTGATTTTCTTGCATTTCCTTCCTAAGCAACACTAATCACTCCAGCTCTCCTTGCAGTACTCATGCTTCAGGAAAAATCTAGTACATCGGAGAAGGACAAGGTCTAGAAAAGCAAAAGTACAAATGCTCTTGTTTAGTGCTTGTTCTCATTCTGTCAAAAGCACTACATCCCAAAGGACATCCCAGAGTCCAAGTTCAGTCCATTTCATTTTCATTGACCTTTAGCTTGTAGAGTTTCTTCACATCTCACACAGAATTGGCTCACGCTGTTGGCTTAGTCACATTTAAATCCCAACAATAAAAAAGCACCAATTCTTCTCTTTCATAGTGATATGCCTTTGCTTCTCATTACCTTTTCATGCAGTCCTTCAAACTGACCAAAGCGTATAATCAACATCCATAAACAAAGGTAAATTGTAGGTAAGAGTTTATCACTGGTTTCCAGACACATCTCAGACCTTCATGAAACATACTGTGTCTCACACACAGMTCCTGGCTCCTGTGGCCAGGAGCTTCATTTCCTGACATTCCCCAACCTTGCAGAAGGATAAACTTACACACAGGCACACTCCCACTCTGACTTAAACTGCTTTCTCAGATAATAACATGTTTTTTCAACAGTAGATAGGCTACTTGAAGTTTTCCACTTTTTTTTTTGTCCTTTTAAGGACACTGAAGGCCAATACCTCAAGTAGCACAACTTTGTTCTTTCCCATTGGTTTTAACAGAGTCGTGCTACCTTGTGTTAGCTCAGGCTCAAGTCCTAGTGCTTTGTTCAGAGAAGAAATGTCTTCAGCTACTGTTGACCATATAAAGTAGAACCACAAATTTTCTATTTAAAACTGTATTTTATTGCAGAAAATAGAAGTATACAGCCTACAGAACAATTCACACTTCTAACGATTCAGAGAAGGACCTATGCAGATTTCAGTAGCTATGGATGTATCATGAATACTCAATACATCTCAGTGAAACTCTCCATATATTAAAGAAAACAATACTTGCCTCTTTCTCGTACAGATGCCAAATGACTGACTTGCTGAGCACTCTCCAGTTTCAAATGCCTACCTTTTTGGTAGGTCAGAATTTTGTTAGAATATTTAGAACATTCTGTAAAATTCTTCCCAAAGTATATTATATTCTGTATGTATTCTGTAGTAAGAACCTGAAGCACTGAAGCATCAAATCAAGACACTGGCTACCACCACCATCTGTTCTGTTGCATACCCCTAGTCCTCAGGCTTACTGCATATATGTTCAAGACAGACTAGTTACATCATAAATCTTCTTCCATATCTTTCCTATTTTCTTGCCAATAGAAAAAAATACCTTTTTTTTTTTTTACAAAACAACAAAAACAAGAAAATCAACATACAAAATCCCATTAAACCTAAAGAAAGAAAAGGAGAAAAGGAGATAATGAGGAAAGAATGGTGGCACATCACTAAAAGTTACTCACTGTTACAGTGACACTCTGTTTGTGTTTTGGCAAAATGGGTTTTAAAGGCTAGTAGGATGATATACTGAGATATATCATCATAATAAAAGAATATTCTACAGCTACAAGCACACTCTGAAGGAAAAGTGTAGAGCCATGATGTCTTTCATCCCTGTACGCAAGTCACACAGGATGCATTCAGGCAGGGCAACCCCTTGGGGATGGCAGAAGGGCTTGTGCCATAACCTGCTACTCTAAGTTACAAGAGAGACCTCTGGCATTGGTAGCTGGAAATTAACAGGATTCCTCTGAAGACTGCCAACTCATACCAAGCTAGCTACCCTTTCACTATACCTATCATCTGATGGTRGCAGCTAACATCCAGAATCTAATATTTGTTAGATCTGGTCTATACCAAGAAACTTCTCCCAGCAGCTTCTKATCTTCTTGACATACTCCCATTTGTGTCGCATCATTCATCACATGCGGACTGTCTCCCAGAATTAGAAAGTTTGTAAATGGAATGCCTGGCAGGACAGGTGAGGGCAAGGTGGTTGATGTTTTCTGTCTTGACTTCAGCAAGGCTTTTGACACTGTCTCCCATGACATCCTCATACAGAACCTGAGGAAGTAAGGGCTAGATGAGCTAGACAGTGAGGTGAGTTGAGAACTGGCCTAACAGGTGAGCTCAGAAGGTTGTGATTAATAGTTCAAAGCCTGCTTGGATGCCAGTAGCTAGCAACATACTAGGTCCAATCAYGTTTGATATATTCATCAGTATCCTGGATCACAGGGCAAAGTACACCGTCAGGAAATTATCAGAGGATATAAAATTGGAAGGATTGTYTGATACACCAGAAGGCTGCCATTTCAGAGGGACCTCAACAGGTTTGGAAGACAGGGGAACCTTTTGAAGCTTAAAGAAGTGCAGACTCTTGTACCTAGGGACAAATAACCTCATGCACCAATGCAGGATGAGGACTGACCTGCTGGAGATCTTGTCTGTAGAGGATGGGTTTTGTTTCGTTTTGATGTTATTGGTTTGTTTTTTAAACTGTGAGGATGACTAAAGTCCAGTTTATCCAGAGAAGCTCTGGAATCWCTAATCTTGAAGACATTCCAAAGCCATCTGGACAGGGTCCCAGGATCCTGGAAAATCTGCTCTGGCTGACTCTGCTTGAGCAAGGATTTTGGATTATATCATTTTTAATAGTCCCTTCATGAATCTATGAAGTGAAGGCAAGYCTAGTGCTTTGCCTGGCAAATGGTGATTCATCAGTGGTTGGTGGCTGGCCTCAAATCCTTCAGGCTAATTGATAACTTTACTGCTTTCTCTTCTATAGCCCTTCTTATTGAAGACACATGGGATTTCTGCATGCCTGTGTGATGAACTATGACCTTCAAAGAGCTCATAACACCACAGATTCTTCCTGCCTCTTATTGTAGCTCACCAACCTGATACTAGAGAAATAATCAGCTGGAAAGATGTTGCAAGGATTACATTACYCCTACATAACTGAAGGCATCTCTGACTTCTTACTAGATTCCAGCCTGGAGCTGTAAGAGATACTGAGCCATCCTATARGAATAGTATATTCTTCTTCCTAAAACCTCTGAGTGGCCTAATGACTGCAAACATCCTTTACAACCACAGACTGCTTTGCTGCAACACATATATCAACTTAATTCTGCTGAGAGTGTAGGGCTGCCTTAACAGAGATTATCACTCAAATTAACCAAGAGAACAAAGATGAGTGAAAGTCAACAGCTTTCTGTCCTCCTTTCCTCTGCCARTCTTGTCCTTTGTACTTTTGGACATGCCCAAGACAGTGTAAGAATTCATAGCAGTAGCCTTTACYTCAAATGGAGGGATTACTCCAAATCCCTGTATTTCTACTAGTTTCTAAACTTTAAAATCCATGGTAAATACAGTTGCAGACAGGACTCAATAATAACTTGGTATATACCAGGGCAGCAAGAAGTTAGCCATTAACAGGATAGTTTCTAATTTGATCTTTTATGTCATTAAAATGTTCATAATTGCAAAGGTTTCAAGCATCTGTGACTGCAGCCTTTGCTTTTTGATTAGATATGCATCTAACTAAATTAGTTCACCAGATAATACACAGTCAATAACAGATTTTAGCTTCTACTCCAACATGAGCATTACAAATGTTTTTATCCAGTTGATGAAAATCTGAATTGAGAAAATACTACCAGGAAAAAAAAAAAATGTTAACAGCTCTTAAGACAAACATGCTTTCCACTCAACTGGAATACCACAGGCTATCATTTAGAAAGGATTTTAGTGTTGTTCTAAATATACTGAGAAGATTTATGATAACTCCGTAGATTGAAGGTTGGTGGTAAATTGCTAAGATTAGTCCATTCTTAAAATAAGCAGGTTTTGGTCAAAAGAAATTGAAAGCTCTATGAAGTCCACTTTGTACCTTAATAGAGGAAGCCAGTAGGAGGAGAGCGAACTACTATTAGTTTGGCAAAGAACTCACCAGAGTAGAGCAGTAAAGAAACTCATAGAACAGTGGGTGACTACATGGAAACACAAAGAAACACAGCAGTTGAAAAGAGTTAGAACATCCAAGGCCCTTGTATTTTGCCAAAGATCAATTTTGCTCCATTATATGTCTACACCAATTTACCAACTTCGGAGACAAATTTGACCTCAAAAATATACAACCTGGCACAGCTGTAATGAAACAGGCATAAAAATGACAGCAGTAGGACTGAAAGGGCATGGGAAATACAGAAAGCAAGGAGATATTCAAATACTATTGTGCCAGTATAAGAATATACAACTAAGAGTAATGGTAAAACACTTCCAGAAAAAAAGGGCCATTGAGGCTGAAGAGCAAGGAAGAAAAGCAAGATTAATTAGACCACAGAACTGTCTCCAGAAGGAAATTCCATGTTGTGAGATGTTTAGAACAAGACTCAATAAAGTATGAAAATAGTAGTAGGAAACAATATCGCAGGTCAAAGCAGCTCCTTTTTGCTTCCAACTCTGTTCATTACATGACACTTCAGGGAGCCCAGAGAATGGGAGGAGAAGGAGACTAAAAAATAAAAAGCAATAATGTTTCAAGATTTTAACCCTGTATAAAGGCTATACACAGTGAGTTGGGAAATGCAAAGTGAATGCTGTGGAGACAAAAAAAGTTGTGCCATTGTAGCATAGGCTGCACTGATCCCAAAGAAAGTAGAAATGCATTATATTGCTCATTGGCACAAAGAGGTAAAGTACAAAAGAGGCAGAAAAGACTCTCAACATTGGAGAAAAAAAGTCATTACAAGTAAAAATAATAAATTAGAGGATAAGAAACCATAGCTGTATAGTCATGCATAGATCCACGTGCTAGACTGAAACACAGATGCCAGAACACAGAAATAGCTCAGCTCACAAGGCCAGGGACTATAAAAGGGCAGCTCAGCTGCAGAAGACCTGTTGTAGGCACCCAACCAGGATAACCAGAAAGTCAAATGAGGGGCAATGGAAATGCAAAGAGAGGGCTGTGTACTACTACATGCCAGCACTAGGCACAATGGTCCAACCACAGCAGTATGCCAAAGCAGACCTCCTGAAAACATCCAGCAAAATATGCTGGTTCACTGAGCCACTGGAAAGCACAGATAAGCTCAAACACCTTCTGCCAGGCTGCAAACTGATAAGACATGGACAGAACATGGTGTTTCAATATACTTGTGCAGTGCCAAAGAACTTGTTGACTCAAGTCCCAGAAACAGAGACCAGAGAATTAGGACTGCAGTTAACCTAGGATTAATAATTAGTTTACTATTAGGGTTATTTCTTTTACAGATCTGCAAAATGGTTATTTGCTGTCAGAGACTATTTCTTTCATACCAAAGAAAACATCAGTGGACATTCTCCCCAGTTATTCTTCGCTATTTTGAGGTTACACTGAGATCTATTCCACACAATTCCTATGTTACCTCTTCAGAAGATTACTCATATCAGTGAAGCTGAATAAATGTCAAAAACTAAAAAACCCATGCAAGATATTTAAGATTGATCTTCACAATAGAGACTCATGTCCAAGGCAGCTTTGATGTGGGTTCTCTGGTTTTAGTCATGCTCTGTAAATTGRGCAATAGTTTTTGCTTTAGAGTTTCAAGGCATACTACAACAACTCCACAAGATTCTTTCAGAGAAAGAAGTATAATATTTCCAAGTCATTTGAGTGATATTTGACACCACTACTACAACCACCAAATAAGCAGCAACAAAATTATGTAACAACCGATACCCTTATTTCCCATCTTTTACAAAGTACATCACCAGTCACGTCTACATGCACTGGAAATGATAAATTTTAAATGTAGGTCTCAGACTTGTTACATACCCAGATGTGCAGGCACACACATACAAAATCAGCACAGAGAGAAAATGAAATATTGGTTACACATTCAGAATTATCTGCCTCTTTTTAAACCAACTAGTAGTAACACCAAATCAGAAAAATCTGAGTGACTACTGTTCAGTCACATATTTCTTTTGGCATCTTTTGTAAAGCACTGATAACTGCGCCACGAGGTTTCTCTGCTTGTCCAAAGCATCCAGAGTAGCGGGCTGACGTTGCTAGCCAATACAAGTCCTGTCCTAGCATTATTGCACATACTGCTCAGTCAGGGACCCCAACTGTTTGAAAATTCTTAAAGAAATTACCACCTTAGGCTTCACTGCCCCACGCTGCTCTGTCGCTTCAACCCTTCCATCAACCCTTTACAAGGTCTGAAGTCTAATGCAGGGCTCTTACTAGATCCTTGACTCAGCCAGATGCATGCCAGGGCCCGGGCATGTTGCTTCTTACACAGTCAGAGGAGGAAGACAAGTTATCAAGAGCAGGAGGATTAAGAAGGAAATGAACAGCAGAATGGTATGGACAGGCCTCTCAGTAAGTGAAGAATAGGAAAGAAGCGTTCATAYTGAAAATCAAGATTCCCAGTTTCTCCTTTATCTTAGTAGGGACAGGGCAAATTCCAATCAAAAGCTACAGCAGGTCCTTCTCTTCATCTCTAGTCAAAGGGTAAGCAATAAACAACTTGGGAAATACCTCAATATTAAAAGCAAGGCTAAAAAATATGCTGGAGAAGATACAATAAAGGTAGGGACAGGATCAAAGTCATGATGGAAATTACACATAATAGGGATAGAGGTGGAGTAGGAATAAAAAAAGACTGATTTGGAAATCTGAAATATATCAAAAACATGGCAGTTGAGATTAAAGCTACAGACATAACTTTATCAGTCTCCATATGGTTCTGAGGGAAGTTGCTTCAGCAGCTTYGGCAGCTTCTCAGCTTTGTGAAATCTCCATTGAAGATACCAAGTGGAAGCATATGACTTGAGGCACAGAAAATAGACAAAGCAAGGTGCAAGAAGAGGTGTTGAAAACAGGTAGCTGCAGAGTATGAGACAGGAATCAGATGATTAACTTACACCTGTCTTCAAAGAAAGAACTAAGTGTGATCACTGAACGACAACAGTTGTGTAGAATGAGTTCTCCCCACCTCTGCCCAAAGTTTTCTATTGTACATTTTCCCCAATATAACTATAATGCTTATAGAAAAAAATCATATGGCAAGATGTTACTTTTTTTCTTCTAATCCTCTACTCAGCATCTACTAAATTTATCTTAGAAAGGAAGAGGCATTAGATGCCTATCAGAAATCGTTTGCTCTTTCTTTCATTAATGACAAAATAGAAAATTAAAGTACAAAGTAAACAGAAGTCATGGAAGAAGAAAAGTCAACCAATTCACCAGATAATCCAGATGAAAGTCTTAAACAGCTCGTGCTAGAAACCAATCACTAGTCTGCTACATGTTTGCAATTCCAGAGCAGCAGCTCTAGTTTTGCACCAATGAAAAAGCAAGCAGCACGTGGTRTTCGCACTGGTCTCCGTGGGGTCTCAAATGCCATAACCAAATTAAAGGAATGGATGGGAAGATGATTACTCTGCATGAGTTGCAATCATTTCCCCCCTGGATGCTGCTAAATCATCTCTGACAGAAACCATTTATCCCCAAGGCTCCTGGAAATATTTGTGAGCAACAAATTCTTTGTCTTTGCCAAGGACTTGATCTGACTGAGGGCAAATCTTCTCAAAATACTACTATATGAAAGAACACTCTAAAACCTTAGATCCTTTCTCTAGGTTCTTATGATTCACTGAAAGTTAATACTGTACTACATTGAGCAATTCCAAACTTTGCTAGCAACCTTCACCTAATACTATTTTATTTACCCAAATCTGAATACTCATCTTTTACAGTTATAAAGGATTTTTTGGCTTTTTTTTGGCTTTCTACCCTTCTCCCGCCTCGTTTTTTAATTTCTCAAGCTGCTTTCCTATTTAAAACAGCTTTGTCCACAGAAGCAGAAAAAAAAAAAAAAAAAAAAAAAAAAAAAAAAAAAAAAGTAGTTTTGACAGTGACTTTCCTAATTCCTGTCACCATATCACTGACTTCTGAGCAAAATTCTAAGTTGATTTTTCTCCTTTACAAATCTTATAATTGCATCTATATAACCTTTATGAAAAGTTGTAGTGACTAATATGAGTATTGGGTTAGCTGAAAAAGTTGCAGAGCTGTGTAAAATTTTTCTAAAGAACTTAAAAGATATTTTTTAAAAGATGTTAGAAAGGCCAGGCAGCCAGTGCAGAAATAGGGTGAACAAGAGAAGCACAGAGTGGTGTGAGATTAAGGAGGAAAAACTGAACTAAGTAACTAGAAAAAAAMCACTCTTGACAAATACTCTGGGAGCAGAGACCCAGGTGAAGAAGTCATGAAAATGACAGGAAGAAAAGACCAGCCAGTGAGCTCTTCCCCATCTCAGTTTCCCAGTACAGAGGTCTCCCAGAATCTCCCCACTCCTCTTAGGAAGCCAAGGATCATTTTACTAAAGGTAGATTTAGAAAGGGTAATCCTTACCCTATTTACTTCTAGCTTTTCTTCTTAGGCCAGAAGATTGTGAAACAGATTAAAAGGTTCCTACCTTGCTAATAAACCATGTGAACACGTATAATGGTTTATTTATTCATTTATTTATTTATTTACTCTCTCCCTCTCACCCTTGCCCTATCCCAGGACACTTAAGGCAAGTATTTTACAGTTGCTTACTCAYAGCATGTTCCTCATTTTCATGTTCAGTTTGAAATCTGATTTGCAGAAGTTGCACAGCTCATGCAAATGCAGCTGTGGATGGTTCTTATCATCTGGGCATGCTATGGGAATTGTGCTTATATATGTAAAGGATAAGTGTTAAGCGTATTGCCTGCATATGGTGTTAACTAATGCTAAGTACGCAAAAGAAAAAAGATTCCTTAGGTATTAAAACTTAGACACTCGAYGTAGACACTTTCATATCTTATTTCTAGCAGTATCAGCTCAATCCACAGGATTTTTCTGAGAATAAACATTTCTCCGTAGCATGCAGATATTAGAACRAGCTCTACAGACAATCAATACCTGTCTCTCAAGAGGATCTTAAATAGGATGTAGCTGGCAGGGTTTGGAGACCTCTGTGGATTGATGAGAAGAAAACAAAGCAGCTGCTCATTAAGCAAGCACTGCCCATCTGGTGAACAAGGCAGGGCTTCAGGGAAAAAAAAAAAAAAAAACCCCACATTATCTAACAGCAATGCCACCTATCTTATAATGCATCACCCAAAGAGGCCTAATTAATTTTTAAGTTTAACTCTGGTATTTGCTAATAGCTGAGGCTTTGATTTTTCAATTCAAGTTGTGGTCTCCTATACGTTATTGTAAAGGTAGCATCCCAATGCCACTGTAAGCAATAGCAGAATCTACCTCAGTGGTGATGTTTGCCATATAGCCTTCAGTGCAAGTCTGAACAACATCTGTTCATCCTCACTTAAAGCAGAGGTTTAAAAAGGACCCTCTGATCCAGCCTTAATATGGCAAGATGGGAGAAGAATGCGAGGAAGATGCTGTTTTCCTCTCAAGAATTAGCTCCAGGTTGAAGATTTTATGCTGAAGGAAGTATGGCTCATTTTGCTTCAATGAGCCAGCAAAGCCAGAGCACACAAAGACACACACTTTGTTGGTTAATACACAATCTTGCAAAGGGAAGAGTGCTGAAGAACCAGGAGTAATGCAGATGAGAAAGGAGGTATGATGATTAACTTTTAATAAGCATAAACAAACATGCACACAATCAACTTATACAGTATGCACACAATCAACTTATACAGTAAGTCCTCTGCTTGTTCAATATATTGCAGCAATTTAAAAAACAGAATGCCAAGATACAGATTAAACACTTGGAGACTACGTATACTATCACATAGGGTGTGTGGCAGTATAAATCACTTGCATACACAGACAGAAAAGATCATGATTTTAAATGGTGCTGTTGAAACRAAGTTAATGGTAAACTATGCAGCTTGACTGTCTCCACAGGGCTATCCAAGCTCACCACCTTCCCACCACCAGCCCCCACCTCCCCAAATTAACAAAACAAAAAAGAATTCCATCCCGCCTTCTATTCCCACAGAAGCATCACAGAAGAATAAATATAAGAATTTACTACCTTCGAAATAGCAGTAATCACCCAGTAAATACACTGAGACATATTTATCTTGTTAATATCACTTGTATCTGCTGACAGCAGTTCTGAAGATTCCCCAGGGCATAACAATTAAGTCAGCTAGTGCTTCAAGCACGAACAAGGCARAGGATGGCATATGGATTTGAGTGTCTGGGTCTTTCTACACAACTTGCTAGGAATCATGGATTTCCCATTTATTCTGTCAAAAAAAATTATGAGCTGTTCATCCTCTGGCTGGAAGGTATACACAAGAGAACTATAAACTCTCCATTTAAGAGGATGCATTTCTGTTCTTTGAGTATTTATAGGTGCTATGACATCATAATGCTGGGAATCATAATATTTATATGTTTTCTATAAAGGATTCATTTACAGTAAACCTATTATAGAAAGAGAAGAACACTGGCTAGCCCATCAACAAGTGCTACATAATAAAAGTTAAACAAAATTAAAATCAGTCAAGAACACAGTATTAATCGTATAGCTAGTATATTCACCTTACATTTGTCAACATGTACATCTGAAGAAGAAACCGAGGCAATAAATATTTAAAAAAGGGAAAACAAAGGGAGGACTTGTTTTTATTAAAAACATACTATGCTTTCATTCATCTGCTACGCTAGCTCTCCTTGAGTTTTGTTCTTTAGTTTCTCTTGTGATATTCTTGCCCTGTTTTGCAGGAGATTGGATAGTCATAATATAGAGTGTAGACTCACTCTATTTCTGCTTTGTGAAAATGCCTGTATTTGTTTTCTGATGCATGGAAGAAAATAGTTATAAACTGCCATTTTGCATGATGTTGAAGAATAATCTACTTCTGTATGAAATTAAGTTTTATCAAGTGTCATTAATATTTCACTGTCATCAAAACCTAAAGAGTTATGTTAATATTAGAATCTGAGTAGCTTGGAATCCCAGCCTCTGTTTTCAGAGAGAAGCTAATTTAAATAAAAATAATTAAAAAACCCCAACACACAAAACCCCACAGATTTCTGTTCTAGTGTTGATTTCTTTCAAAAGTGTGCCTCCCCAAAACCACTGTCCTCTTCCTTCCAGATGTTCATGGAGGAAATACTAAATAGTACGGACAAATCAATGCATGCAGCTGTAAGTATARACAGACTTTTTTTCTGAAAAGTCCTCTAGTAAGATTTGCTGGTGACAGAACAGCAAAATCTTGTCTTTGCACAACTCCAAGTTCCCTAAATACTTTAAGAAGCAGCTACATATTCCCTAATATCTTAAATTTTRGTAGCCAGGCTGCAGAACAGAGCCCTGGTCACCATCAAGAACASGTTTAGTACAAATCATTTAGCAAGTTTAATCATTATGTTGGTACACTACTAAAGACGATTCTTTCCAAGTTAAAGTAGTCTAGTTAAAATGCAAGATTTGTTTGTACAAGAACTAGATACAGCAGGAAGATGCAAAGGGACAGAAAYTTTTCCACCTCTCCTCTTAGAACTTACTCTTCCAAAGCATCCTTTCAGGAAGCTGTTCAACTTGGATTACACCTTGAAGCATTTTCTTCATTTCTTCTCATCCTGACTTATGAACCAGCCAGGTAATAARAGAGCAAGCCATATATTTCTATTTTGCAGCTATATAATATGCACAGTAGATCCTAAAGGAGGTACCTGATCTTGAGAAAGGAGATTTAAAAAAAAAAGTCATCATCATCAACTCACACAGCTAAGTGTATTATTTTCCAAGTCCAGTGCATTGTGCCTCTCATACTGCTTGATTAATTCCTTATAGCTGAGGATAGAAATTAACATCTTCCCCTTCCCCAGCACAACAAAACAAAACAATTCCTTTGAAAACCTTGGCTAAATCCTCCTTTTCATCTCASAGCAGGGAACAGATCAGGATCTGTCCTCATTATCTCAGGGTTAAGACAAGAAATGAAGCTGCTGCTTGTTCATCTGGGCCCCAGACAGTACATACTAAAAAAAGGCAGCATCAGAGAAATCATTTCAATTTGCTTATAACTGCACAGTGTGCTCTCTCCTTACCAAGCCGGATTAATCAATCATTAGCAACTTTTAGCTATAAGGCTAAAAATCCACTAGGAGATTAAACACTAAATGGATGGCAAGTGACACAGATACCACAAGGACAATTTAAACCTGACTCCAACAGCTCACTTTGTCTCCTTTCCACGCAGCAGGGAGCAGGGAAGAGAAGAGAGCCCATCTTCATGTCTGAAAACCCTCCTGTGTCCTTACCCAAAGGATGTGCCTCTAGTGGCTGCTGGCCACCATTAGTGGCTGCTGGCCACCATTAGTGGCTGCTGGCCACCATTAGTGGCTGCTGGCCACCATTAGGTGTTATCAAGGTAGAAAAGCCCTTCAAGCTGGGGAGGTGAGGGAGGCCAAAGTACAAAACTGAAAGCACCCAGCTTTGGTAAAGTTCCCAAGAATGGAGGGGCTGCCAAACATTCTACTATTGTAACCAGAGCTGCTCAGCCTTCTTCATCCAGACGTAGTTTTGTAGTGGAATACAACCATTGAAATGCATCCYTTCCCTCAAGCACCAAATATACCAGCATACAGATAAAGATCAGTCCTCAGAGCCTCTTTGCCTGATCAGTTCTRAAAATATAACTCCTATAGTCATTTTTTGGCATCTAAAGATACTATTTTTTTCCATGGAAAGCACACCCAAAATTTTARTATTTAAGCAGGAGGTACATGCACACCCTCTGCTAAGCAATTCCATTGAGTAATTCCAGGTCAGACTCCAGCTGTTTATTGGCAGGTCTTTTGTTAAAGAGAACAACAGAAAACACTTATCCACGTCTCAATTTTATTAAACCTTGAGTTTTAGAGAGAACAGGACAATTAGAAAACGTTATACTAGAACTAAAWACTAAATACTAACCAGAGTCCTTGGCCTAAAAACCAAATGACTGAGGGAGCTTCTGACTAAGCTCCATAAATAACACAAGTCTCAGGAAGTAGAGGACTCTGAATGACAGCTTGCTGCCTCTATGAAGACTTGCAACAAGAAGCAAAGACATCTAGAGCCCGGAGGAGGAAAGAGACAGGTTCTACACACAGCATCCAGTTTAACTGCAACACTCCATGCCATAGGATGCTGGGATGCCTTAAACTCTTGTGGCCTCAAAAGGATCCTCGATGAGTTAAAAAAAAAAATCCATTAGCAACTATTAAATGCATAAAATACTCTGACTTGGGAAGCCCTTACCTTGCAGCACAAGGAGAGTATCACATGCCTATCCCGCTCCTATATTCTCCCCATAGCACCTATTTTCAGCTCTTCTGAAGCAGGATGCTGCACCAGGCAGACCTTGACTTGGTTACAATCACTCATATGTAATRCAGTCACTTAAACTCTCACCTCACAAATGCTTTTGTAATTCAATTACTGCATCATTTTGCAAGCATCAAAAAATGTAAACAGTTGCTCAYGGCCTTCTGACATACACTTTGTGTTCACCATTTCTTATGGTTTTAAACAACCCATAGTTGAAAGTGAAAAGCTAGCAAAGTTGCCCCTCACTTTTTTTTTTTGCATTTGTTAATATACATAAAAGAACATTTTCATCTATACCAAGTGCCAAGCAAACACAAGTATATTAACCCTGTGCCACAATGTTTACATATGCATTATTGTGTTAGTTTTAGTGAGAGAGATGATAACAGAGAAATCACAAGGACATAGACCTTCCTACAGCGGACAAAGGAACAAAAACAACGCAGGAGAAAAAGTGTATTTTTGTGGTGGTGGGTTTTTTTGTTTGTTTGTTTTTGTTTTTGTAGGAGACAGTATCATCACCGTGTTGCAGGTTGTGCAAAAGGATGCATTTAATTTCTTGATACAGCAAATTTCCCTAGCTCTGCATGYGTTCTAAGATTCTTTCATCCCCAAGCTGGGCAGCATATTCGGAGCATCCAGTTACTTTTATTTAAAGAAAAAGTAGTGACGGGGGAAAAAAGTTATCTATTTTTATACAATGAAAACCCAACGTATTTCCAACCATTTACAAGGTAATATTAGCAGCTCAATCCTTGTGGCTGAAAGTTATGCTCACTATTTGAGTCAGAATTCACAAAAGAATTTGAGTCTATCCATGTGAGGAGTCAGAGGGTCTTGCGCTAACTTCACTCTTCTAAAGCAGGTTCTACAAAACTCTAAACATTTTCACAGCGAGTCTTGAAAATTAACGTACACACACCATGTATGTCAGTCTCATTTACTTATGCTCATGGGCTATACCTACCTTGCACATTTATGAGTGCAGTCATTTCCAAACACAGTGTTAGAAAGCCATCATCTATTTGAACACTTATCAGCTGGGATCTAGGCACATTCCACATTTATATTTATTAAGATGTACACTTCCTCTTCTCCTTTCCCCTACAAAAGGGGAAGTATTACTGAAGGGAAGCAACTGCACTAACATCTTTCAGAGCTTAAAAGGAAAAGCTCTGCAGTTCAAGCAGCAGATTACACTGCTGTACATCATCAACTTGTTTCTAGATATCCTTCAGAAAGCCTGAAAGTGGAAGGCAAATCCCTTCCCAGTGTCCTTACCACTGACCTGGATTGGACAGATGCTTTTTTCGAAGCACTAGTCACTATAGTTTATTAGAAAGTATCTTTCAGTTTCTGGACCACAAGGAGGGCTGGAAAAAAAAGCGAATTAATATWCATCGTGGCTGGATTTGATACAAAGACTTACAGGTAAGAAGTTCTGGGTATCCCATTATCTTTTCTTTGATAATTCCCAAGTCATTGTTCCCACCTTTAAGCAGCCTGAAGGTCAAATCCTTCAGGTCAAAACAGCCTCAAGGTAATAAACAGCAGACAGAAATCTTGCTCTGTGTAGCATCTCAGTATCAATGCCTCACAAGTGTGACTCAGTGGGAAGTTATTAACATTTTCTTTATATATAAGAAGTCACCATAAAATCTAATAGCACTGATTAGCCTTTTCTTGAGACTCCTGTAACTCTGAAGTGGCGGCAGGCAAAGATACAACATTTCCATTGGAAAGATAAGGCCTTTTAAAGGAGACAAAACTCAGTTACTGCAGAAATCAACACAATTAGCTATCCACAAACATTAGAGAATGATTTGTTCCCTTCACACACACAAAAAATGAAAATCCTCCGAAGGAACTATCAAAAATACTAATATATTAATATCCGACATTTAAGCTTAAGTGGAATGGATGCCAATTTAGAGAGTCCAAGGCATCTTTTTTATGTGACTTTCTATCTTGGTCAAATTTGTTTCAAATTAGCACTCAATTCTCATTACTTTCCATCATCATACTATCAGRACCATCACTCTATTTAGTCCAGATTCTTTCCCTCTATTTTGAAATATTTGGGTGATCTCACTAAAAGGAAAAGTGGTACTGATTCTGGATAGGTACTAGTGGTACTCTTCTGGATAGGTCTATACTGACTTAGATAATTTCTAATCTAAAGAATGCATTTTCTGTCTTCCCCTGTTTCTGTTTGGGAGCTGATTTTGCTTTAGAAAAGTATTCAGGCCATTCAAAACGGCTAACAATGAAAAACAACCCAAAATCAATGCTTATACTATCCCTGCCCCACCGGTTAATATTTCTGCACCCTTAGATGTTGGCTCTTAAGCAACCACTCTGCCCMTAATTTTACCCAGAATTTCTGCTTAAGTAGACATACATTCATCCCAAGCATGTTGTCGTGATTTGCTGTTAAGAAAGCTGCATGATCTTGATCTGCAAGGAATCACAGAATCATAGAATGCCTAGGGTTRGAAGGGACCTSTAGAGGTCATCTAGTCCAACCCCCCTGCACACGCAGGGTCCCCYAGARCATGTGGCACAGGGTGATGTCCAGGYGGGTTTGGAAGATCTCCAGAGAAGGAGACTCCAYCACCTCTCTGGGCAGCCTGTTCCAGTGCTCTGTCACCCTCACTGTTAAGAAATTCTTTCTCAAGTTCCTGTGGAACTTTTGGTACCTCAATYTGTGGTCGTTTCCCCTAGTTCTATCACTGGCCACCACTGAGAAGAGGCCAGCCCCMTCCTCCTCACTCCCTGTCTTGAGATATTTATATACATTAATCAGGTCCCCTCTCAGTCTTCTGCAGGCTGAAGAGGCCCAGCTCTCTCAGCCTTTCCTCATAGGGCAGATGTTCCAGGCCCYTAAYCATCTTYRTGGCCCTGYGCTGGACTCTCTCTAGCAGCTCCACATCCCTCCTGCACTGGGGAGCCCAGAACTGCACACAGKACTYGAGGTGCGGCCTCACCAGGGCTGAGTAGAGGGGCAGAATCACCTCCCTCSACCTGCTGGAGAYGCTCTGCTTAATGCACCCCARGATCCCATTGGCCTTCTTGGCCACGAGGGCACACTGCTGCCTCATGGTCAACTTGTYGTCCACCATGACGCCCAGGTCCCTCTCTGCGGGGCTGCTCTCCAGGAGGTCAGTCCCCAGCCGGTAGGGGTGTCTGGGGTTATTCCTCCCCAGGTGCAGGACCCTGCACTAGCCCTTGTGTAGGGCATTTTTGAACATTATTATCATTTTTGAACAATTAATCATGAAACAAGTTTTATACATTGGTGCAAACATTCCTGCTTTCTGTCTCTTTTTAGAGGCAACGTAAACTCATTTAATGTTTCCCCTTTCATTTAGAGAGTCTTTCACTCCACATCTTTTGAATGATTTCAAGCAGTTCTGGACTTGGTCTGGAGAGAGGGGGGAAAAAAAAAGTCCCTAAAACCTCTTACTTAAAAAGAACCAGTCCAGGCTAAGTGACAGTTCTTTTTTGGTTTAACCTTGTAGCAGAAATAAACATCTTATACATTTTGCTATGTGCAAACTTCTAGTGCCTGGCAGTTTTTCCACCCACATGAAACAACATCTTCTACAGCACATGAATTATCCCTAACCTGCAGTTCATAACATAAAATTACTCTAAAATTCATATAAAGGGTGACCAGATTTTGTCTCTCCCAAGATTCTAACACAACTGTCACACCATACGCAGCAGGTTTTTGCTGGAGCTTTTATTGCTTATTACTCATAGGACATATTTATATTTTGACATCTTTTTCCCTAACCAAATAACTTCCCTCAGTCCAATATAGTGCTGAGTATTGGTGAACTCTACACAAAAAAAATCTGCCAACAGCCACAAGTGAAGGGTCTTTGACACGTTTTCTCAACACTCTTTTCCTTTCCCAAGACTTGGGGAAAATTTATTTTTGGAGGCCTAAGTGCTCACAGAAAGAATGGATGAAGGGGACAAAACAAAGTTTGGGTTCATATCCAGGCTTTTAAAAGTACTCAACTTATTCAAACAATTATATTTTACTTCATGACCTAATCAAGAAGCATTACTGTTCAGCTAGGACTTAGAGTTTGGGATAAAAACCAAGAATAGGGAAGAGCAAGCAMATAAATTTAAGAGCAGCAGGGGGTCCAAATGTTAAGGCCCTAACATTGACAAGGATTAATAGAGACAAGTTTTAATCCTGTTCTGCTACTGCCATGCTGCATGACTCTGACCGGTCAGACTGTTTGGCTTCTGCCCTTTATCCCATTCACTTTTTTCCCCATTAACTTTAATGCCTTCTGTATGGAGACTATTGCAACTATTTTCTCCTGTCTTAAGCATTCAGGTGATCTCCCCTCTGAAAACGACTGAGRGACTTTAGATATAATCACTCATCCCCTAATTCTCTGGACTAGGACAAAGCAAGTGTTCTGATAAAGATGGCTTCAGTGCTTGGAAAAATCCCAAGTATACAAGATATTTTCTGTAGCACATTATAACATAAATTAAACACAAGAAGTTCCATCTCCATAGGGGAGGAACTTCCTTCCTGGGAGGATGACWGAGTCCTGGAAMRGGCTGCCCAGAGAGGYKGYGGAGTCTCYTTCTCTGGAGATCTTCCAAACYCRCCTGGATGCCACCCTGTGCCMYGTGCTCTRGRKGTCCCTGCTGRAGCAGGAGAGTTGGACTAGATGATCTCTAGAGGTCCCTTCCAACCTCAACCATTCTGTGATTCTCTGTATGTTCTCAAAAATAGTGCAAATCCATCAACGCGCTCCTCTACACATTGCTCTATACAAAATTCAACCTAAAGTTTTACTCCTTGTCTTCAACATGCTCTTAGGAGTGCTGAAAGCTGCAGCATGAAGAACAGACAAGAGCTTTGCTTCTCTGGCACAATACAACTCCTCAACAAATCAGGATAAAACYAATCTGTATTTGAACCGTAGTCTTCAAGATGTAGGTCCAAGAGTGAACAATAAATCACTCCTCCCTCAGTAAGTTCAAGATACGTTTCTTTTGACCAGACATTGTAAGAAATACTAAGCAATTTGAAAAGCAAACCAAACCTCTAAAACTACTACATCCCATGTACTTCTCTAATGAAGAAAMACTGAGCAAAACCACTAACAGATGCAGAGTCACATTTCTCAGTGCTCTGGAAGGAGAAGAGCTTGTTAGAGAAACAAGTCTCATTTGAAGCCATCAATAACTAACGTAATACAAAAAATGAAGACAAAAATATTATCTGCCCAGTGAAAATATTAAGAATGCTAGAGGGTCCATTTGTCAAGCAAGATATTTGTTTTGAATTATTCACTTAGTTCCTCAGTTAATTAATTCTAAGAATCTGGCTTTTACATCCAGGATATGATCTTTGAAACTCTGTTTAACTGTACTTATAAAAGATGAAATTCTCACTCTCAATTTGAAACTGAGACAGAAATCATTACAAGAAAAATAATTTAAAAAATAACTATATCGCCCAGAACTGACGGAAAATTAACATGGCTTAATAAAATTCATGGAGAGCTTGYTATTGCTGCTGTTATCTAGAACAAAACAAACATATTGACTAGTGCTCCTTCATACACTAAATTGTCAGCATTTGAATAAGCCTGTGGCWATACATAAATAAATAAATGTTGATTAACCTCTTTTATAAATATATTATTCCTCTCAAATACAAGCATTTTAGTGAGACAAGCAAAGCTTGGAGAGACAGTGCATAGCAAGGAAGGCAGGGTRCAGATCTGGGCCCCATTCCAGTCACCTCAAATTCAGAAGTCACTGGCATTTCAGGTCCTCTGCCTCCAAATGAAGCCACTGCAAACTCTACACTCMGTACATTAACCTTTCTCTGCCAGCTATACTGGCAGACGCTATACAATGCTATACTTTACCCACTGTTCTTAAGAGTACATGCTCTTGTGACTGATTTCCAAAGCAACACTCCATGCACAGCTACTGTCACACACTCTACTTTTCAGATCCGACTATGGAAATCCAAWACAGTCTGTCAGATCTGTATGTGAGCCTTGTTCCTCTGCAAGGCCTCAAAGAGAATTTATATTAACAYGATACGTATGTATCTACCCTCTGTGGGATCTCACCAGCTGAGCTAGGGTTTCTTCACCATCTAATCCAAGTACATCAAAGCATCTTAGTAGCTCTRGAATGAATAACTACAGGGCTTCATGACATAATTTATACACATATATAATGTGGTACGCCAGGACATCTGCAGTCCTGCAAAGTCATTCAGATTTCAGAACTTCAGTCTCCCAGCTTCMGTTAATGAGTCTTCAAAGTTATTAAGCCAAACTCAGCATATCTCCTAATTGAAAACCAGATGGCACCAGGGAGAGTGGATCAAGACCACACCAATGCCTTCCATTGCCTCTTCCCGGCAGCTAGCAAAGCCCTGGCTGTTTCTAGGGTTTTTCATCAGGCACATGGTATTGTAGCAGTTGGAATGTATTCTGCCACTAAAGAGAGGGAAGGAGGAAGGGTAAAATATATATACACAAAACTGCACCTGTCAGTACCAAGAAAATCCTTGGCATCATCAGCATTTGGGCATCTCCAAAATCCCCCAAAAGTTTACAACTACAGAATAAATTAGTTACCTTAAAGATTTTTCTCCTTGTTTCCAATACTTGAACAAAGTACTCCAAATTCAGCTTCAGAAAGCAACTGTATTTTAATTTTCCTTTGAGCTCAAACACTACACATTGGAAGGTATTCCCTGTATAAGGAGTGATGCAATAAACTACAACCTTTTTCCAATTTAAATTTCTCCTTAAGCCATCCCTTACGTGGAACCTGGCAGAAATGAGCTTTATCTAAAAACAGAAATACAGATTAGTAGAAATAGCCTGTTGCAACTCAATCTAAATTCAGACAGGCCAAAAGAGCTGCTTTATCATATTACAGTAAACGCCATCATTTTCCTTCTTACTCATCAAATTATTTCTTGGACTCACATGAACAAAAATGCTTAATTAGATTTCAGGCTCTTGAAGGCAAGTTCTGTCACCACAGAGTTTTTTGTTTTGTTTTGTTATAAACAAGAGTTTGGAAAAGAATTTCGAAGACAATTTTGCATAAACAGCAACCAATTTTCCTTTCTGTTTAATCACCCAACTCCTTGAAGAGCTTTGTTATGATAGTGTGATTTTTATACATGAAGTAGCACAATGACAACCCGCTGATGGGCTTTCCTCCCCCAACAAAGTTCAATGCCTTTGCTTTGCACGTTGTTCTGGTGCTGTAATAGAAGCTGTCTTMTCTTGGGCATCTGAAAAGTCAGCTCTTGGAAAGTATGAATTTAATACTTGGTGCGGTTGCACTGGAAAATCTGCATGATGACTGCAAGAACAAAAATTGTATACGGCATCATCATGCAAACTGCACTGCATCATTATTTTCAATGGCACCCCCGGTCAGAGCATTTCAGCTAGTTGACGCAAACTGAGCTATGTCCAACTGATGTGTGCCCATGGAAACTGYGGTCCAAATGCATCCTTCTGTCCCTTTGGACTTGGCTACTCATTCACGAGACAAGAAGCAGATGCCCCTTTTATCTCAAGTCAGGCTCCAGGTCTAGCCCACACCTCAGGAAGAAGCTGCGTAGCTCCAGAGCTAAAGTTCCCTCAAAACATCTATACATAGGACATCTGTATCCCATAGAATGGACAGTGATGTTTACTGCAACTAAAAACTCATAACATTTGCTATGGTCAATGCTAAAGAAAATATTGAAGAATATTTCCTACAAAAGGTCTCAATTTCTGCAAATATTGAAATGAAGTGCTTTTTGGAATTAGAGAAAGTCTATCAATGGTCTTCCTTAAATGACTGGGGGAAAAATAGCCTGATGAGACTTTCAGTGTGGCTCATGCCTAAAATTAGAAAAGATGACCCCCTGCATTTTGACTCTCCTTACTTTCACTGTGAGGGACTAGTAAGTCGAAGAACTAAACAGACAGTTTTCCCTTCAAAGATCATCCCAAACAAGTCAAATATTTACCAGGACTTTATTTCATCTCCATTATTCAACTAGTTTTACGCTACATGCCCTGATATCAGACTTCAAGAACACAGGAAAGCAGCAGTAGATCATCTTTATACCTGGTGACATGGTAAGCTTTGATCTGCAGATCTGCCTTAGGCTAGGATCAGAAAGAAGAGTATAAAGCCAGAGCCTTTACTTTCACTGGGCTGCTTTGATTCAAGTTATAGGGATACACCAATCCACTGGTTTGCTGACATCATTCCATCTGTCTGCAGTGCCCATTAGACCAAAACAATAAAAAAAAAAAAACTTTTAACCTACTAAGCATCCTTACTTGACAAAGTTCTTTAGAGTAAATTCAAATATAATTTAAGAAAAGAAACAGTAACAGCTTAGTTTAGATCACTGATGAAGAGGAAAGAGGAACAGTAAGACAAATCTGCTTTTCAAGTAAAGCACTGCCCATCTAAACAGCTTCATAATTGCACACATTTGCAGCATATTTAAAGTGCATTTTAAGGACATAAGATTACTTCACTGATAGCAATCTCCATTGCCATCTGCCTGCAGTCCCTTTTTGTTACAAAATATGCATGCATACATTGCTTTGCAGACTTCCCATGAACAATTTGTGCTGAGCATCTGAAACCCAAGCTATAATGTCAACTTAAAGTGATACCTACATCTATGGTCCTGGGTCTTTTCAAAGAAAGTTCCAAAAGCTCTTTTTCCCCCCTGATGTTTTCAACAATATCCTTCCTGTTACAGACCACATGAGCTCATTTACAATTTCTCTGTTCAACAAATGGTCCTAATCTTTTCCTTAGATTTTTCCACACAAAAGCTGTATTTAGACAGGGAGACTCAATTCCCAAGCACACTCAACATGAAAAACTGTACTTGCTGGAGTTGAGTTTCAGTTGTAAATATTCTCCTAAAATGCATGCAGACAGGTTTGGAGGGGTGGGGAGGAGAGAAGGGGAAGGGAAATCATATTTCAAGACTTCAGGGTAGATTTGCATGGTTTTTGTCAATACATAAGTACTAGTCTCTTTTTTTTTTTTTTTTTTAACTGTAATTTCTGCTTCCAAATCCCTTAAGGCCATTTTGAAACTCTCCTGAATTACTACAGTTGTTTTTCCCTTCCCAAATAAAATACAAAGGAAGCAATGCCCAACAACTCAGAAGGTGTTTGCAAACTTCATCTCCATTTTCTTAAAAATCAGGTATTGCTATGACAACATAATACTACCACACTAGAGCAATGCAGGCTGCAGAAAACATTATTCATCTCTAGAGTACTTTTTTCTATATTCTGTCATCATATTTTCAATTTCATGTCCTACTTATTTTGAATGCTTATGAATACAATTCTTCTGGTGCTTTAATTTTCCCAGGTATAACATTGTAACTCTTACTTTACTTCCTCACCTAAGAAACACCTATCATCATCTCTGGCATGGGATCTTCACATCCTCTTATGAATAAATATAACAATAAACACCTCATTTCAGCATTTAGCAACTTTAATCTCATTCAGTAATAACCTCATCCAGATTTCCTAGTAGCCCCAATGACCCTTGGCTTGGCTACATATTTCTTGTATGCTTTTTTWAAAAAAAATATTCCACATTCAACTTGTTTTCCCATGTTTCATTTACTACTGCTCTTTCCTGCACTTTCCTCACTTCAGTAAAGTCTTTCTTGCATATTTACCAACCATCTCCTTTAGTATCTTAGACTTCAGATAAGCCAAGCCTTACTCATGCTTCAAATGTACTATTTTTAATCAGTTAATTCAAAAAACTTCTTCATCTCAATGTGATTTTCCCACCTATTGCCTTCTCATGCAGTATAGAGAAGAGCCAGAACATGTTGAACTAAAAAAAAAAAAAAAAAAAAATTTAAAAAACCCAAAAAAAAACCCACACCCACTATTCCTTTGAAAACAGAACCTCACAGCCAAGTTCAAAGGGTCTTTGGAGGTCCTTCAAATTAATTTTGTTCTTAAAACAGGAAAACAAATCAAAAATCATTTGAGAAAAATCTGAGCAAAAATGAGGGAAGTGAAGAATATTTAGGATGGTAAGAAAAGATCTTTGAAAAATGGGAAAAGTAACACCTAGAGAAGGAGGAATGCAGTCAGCCTCCTTTACAGAATACATTTCATCTGGCTCCAGCTGAGATGGCACTATTAAATATCACCAAACACCAGAATAGCAGAAGGAACACAAACAAACAAAAAGACACATACACACACACCCTACCTAGATCTCTGTAGGGAATGTTAAAAACAAAACAAAAAGTTAATTCCAAACTATTTTAAATATGTGCGCTGGGTAACCCAGCTCATGTGTTAAAGGTCATCTATAGCCTCCAGGATTGGTTCTCAGTTCCCACTGCTTTACTGGTTTCTGTAGAGAGCACAAACGTGAATCAAGACCGTGCTTTATTGCATAAAGTGGATATCCACTTATTAAATATTAGGATGAAAAGCCGCCCACACAGATTCCATGTAGGACACCAGTCATTAAAGAGGTAGGGCACATTCTTATGAAAATTTTGTGAACTGCACTAAGAAATTTAATGGTTCTACATGACACTAGCAATCTTCCACATCACAGTCTCCCTTAGAGGCAGTTTAAGAATTACATCCAGTTTATAATATTTTTAGTTTATATTAAGCACAGGGTTCATCAGTTGTTGATACTCACCTATATTTATTTTTAAGTCTAGTGTTAGATTAGTATTACAAGCTAAGGTACATAGTATCTTGCATAGAAATCATGTGTTTAAATTGTATTATGCCCCGAACAATAAAAGGACATAATGTTCATGAGCAACATGCATTGCTAATAATACCTTTTCCACCGTCACTTCACAGTGTGGTTTTATATTTCAGTCTTGGTCCACTAGTCACTGTACCCTAGACATCTCAGGTCATGGAATTAGGTCTGCTGTAACTGCTGATCGACAGCCTTACTCTTTAGCTAATCTGTAGAGGCTTATGCACACTCGCCTTATAGCTCCCTTGCCACACAGACCCATACAAACAGCGAGTGCCTTTCGCACTACAGCAATCCAGCTTTGGCTGCAGCTCATGAAGAACTGTGAGATACCCAAGAGAGACTCCGGAAGAACTTGMATATATTTGAGGCTTCAAATTCAGTCACATTTTGAATTCTTCTGTACTTGACATGCCACCTTCATAAGAATAATCAGTACAGCTGCAACAAAAATTCTCATGCCAATTCACTAGTCTTATATATCGACTTCCTCTTCATTTTGCCCTCAGCTTGCAAATCCAACGGGTGTAGGTCACAGAGCTTGTTGTTGGCAACTTCTTCAGACTTCCTGAGAACACTCGCTTTATATTCTGACTTCACAAGAACAGCCACCTTCCCATTCCTGGTGCTTTAAGCAAGCCCTTCCCCTAAAGCCTTGAGAAGCCACTGTGCTGCTCCCCTTGCCAAATATGGGGCTGCACAGCTACAAGTTGTCCTTTCCCTCTAGTCCTTATATCTACCTCCTCTTTCAGATTTTGCCACACCACATGCCAGGTATGTCTGTTAGCTTCAAAGGAAGAGATAAGGCAAAGGAAGAGTAAGGAAAGCACCATGGAAYTATTCTACCGCAGGAAGAGAGGATGTAATTTTCCCCCAGGGGGTCCAACCTATCTGCACAGAATCATCTATCACTGCTAGATTTGTTTGTTCTCCATGTCAGGTGACAGCACAGCACAAGAAGAAAACATTATACTGTAGTATAATATTAACCTGTCCCTGCTGCGTTGGAAACCCCAATGATATAGTGCAGACTTCACAGCCCTGTCTGAAGCCACACTGCTTCCTGGGGCTGTCAATAAGCTCCTAACCCAATATGTTAAGGCATCATCAGCCTATTGTAATGTCAGCTGTATTTAAGGGGAGCTTTAGAGACATGATAAAGTAATGCAATAGATGAGCTTTCAGTCAACTGAAAGGCTGATGGAATGAGGACCATCAGACAGGCAAGATGAATACATAGCCATATTAACCATCCACATGGTAAATAGAAATGATCTAGGATCCTTCTGTACGCATTTAACTCATTTCTGATGAGTGGTAAGGGAAAACAAATATACCATTTACTCACCTCTACAAGAGTGCTTAGTAAAGACATGATGAATATAACTATCTTAGTAGAAACACTTATGGCTCTATTATATTAATATTCCTGCAAGCTCATTTACTAAATGCATCTGGCACTGAATACATCTTCCCATAATGTTTCCTACTTCCTTATTTGTTTAAAAAGAAAAAAAGAGTGACTATAGAGCAAGAAAGGARGAATTAGGCTCTATGTGGTGTTCAGTCTAGAAGAGATGGGAAAGAGGTTAACTCTTGTTTTACCTCTGACAAAATGTATTCTCGTGAGATTAAACAAAAAACAATAAAGACAAAGTCAGTGTCTCTCAGCATTGCTAAGAAAGACTAGAGTATAAAAGTTGAGAAGTGTTCCAATTCCAGCTCAACAATAATTATCTTAGCTGGAAAGGATTGGAAAGATGACCTCACTGCATGATATCCTACTGAACTAGATAAAATACTAGTCTGCAGCTATCGGAGGGAAGAGATGCATATCTTGCTATAGCTTCTCCAGATACACAAAATAGAGAGCATCATCTCAGAAACCATGATTAGTTTTCAATGAAGAAAATCTTAAGAACAGCAAATAATTCAAGGCCTCTCCATAAAGTTTCATGTCTCCAATCAGTTAATGCTGCTTTAGTTCAGAGCAACATTTGGATTGACGTGGTTGTACCAACATGCATTAGTCTAGAATTCTAATGGGAATAAGACTGCTTGTGATTTTTCTGGCACATTTGAGCTCTGACACTCTCCACATTCCTGACACTTCAGCAGAAATCCTGAAATAAATATTGACTTTTTAATACAGAAAAAAATTTAGAACATATTTTCAGTATTATCTAAAGCCACAAACAATGTTTGCACTTCACACCACCAAGTTTTCCTGCTGATCAATATMATTTCTTGGAAGATAGTGTGAGTGCGAAGACAGTATGAGTGCTCAACAAAGTACTAAGTTAAATTCACACACAAGCTTTACACAAAGCATGTGCAGTAGTAACTTTGGTAGGACTGACGTACTGACACCCTGAAATTTTAATATATTTGTTTTGATGATCAGAGGCTATACAGAGCATTATCCAACACGCCTCTACATGTTACTGGTCTTTAATAAGAAGCATCTTTTCAAAATATTAAGCAGCCCCAATGCATTTATGTGCTGCCCTGGGATTTCCYCCAGCACCTTACCACATGGTTTCCTTTAAAGAAGCCAATTTCCTGGAACAAGTATGCCAGTCCATGTGTGCTCCTTGCTCAAACAGACATCACACCAAGATCAACAATTGTGCTCTATGGGACAAAGTTTCAGCACACATTGCTGCTTAACTGCAAGTGCTTTTTTGTTTCTCACAATCAAATCCCTGTCCCCAGCTGAATGGACGCTGCGTATTCAAGCAGGACTTGCTGTGGATGAATATGCTCCTGCGTATGCAGCGTGTGCTCTTTTACTGCTGGGTCCTTTATTAAACTACCTGAATATTAGTGGCCCGAAATTGATATGATTAAGGTTTAATGAACTACTGATTAGCGCTAATGAACACAACTGAACACACGTTTTATTAAATGATTTGTCTCTTTTGAAATGAAAGTAATGTTAGGCCCATTAATAAAAATTATTYGGGTCATTTCTGAACAACTGTTGCACTCCTTGGAGAAAAAAGATAGAAGCCAGCCAGTTTATCAGCTGATTAGAGTTTCAGCAGGTCTAGCACATCAATAACCTGGGTTCACAGACTATTTTCTAGGCTTAGTCAAAGCATCCAAATACTCTTGGATCTAAGATAAGCAGTGAAAAACATCAACTTTTGCTTACATCTTAGGACCCTCTATCCCACAGCATCCAAAATGACATGCCGAGTTAAGATATCATTTCAGTTAACATGCAAGCTGCTCCCAAATTGCTACCCCACTTCCCACATTAACCGAGYTGTCCCGAGGAGGATTTCTTTCCAATTACTCAATCAGATATGAAGGAGGAAGGAGTGACAAGAACACAGCCCAGGGCAGTGTTGTTTGGAGACTGCATTATCTGCTGGCAGGTAATAAAAATTGACACTGCACTTCCAAGCATGAAAACATTTACTCATTTACTTGCTATTGTCACAGAAACTGATGTTTGCCTTTCAACAACACATAGACCWTCAAGTTGCTGTATTTCATCAGTATACTTCTACACATATGCAGATCCTACCTCCAGTAAGCATTTACATTTAAAGCCCTGATGATGCTACAAATGCTTGATGAAAGCTCATATATATCAGTGTTCACAGCACACTAAAAATCAACAGAAATTTGTKGACTTACAGGATTCATCTCTAGTGCAGTCTCAGTTGAGATCAGTAATCCCTTCAAGTCAAGTTCTACTACTGGATAAAGACAGCCCAAGCACAGAACAAAATACTTAAATATTGTAATAGAAACTCTCCATACATGAACAACCAGACCCAAAACTGCTCACATATCAGTTCAAACCATTGACATGGAAAAAAAAWTAGTACAAATAGACTAAAGAGACCTTTTTCATGTAGTTAAGTATAAAGGGCTAAATTATTCTTTGAACTGCTCCAGAATGAAGACAGAAGAATTCTTATGCATTTCAATGCATCTACTTTGCATCAAGAAGAATAATTGCTAGCAGAATCTTACCCATCGCCTGCAATACCAAGTTGATAAAACAGCTATATTTCTCCACCACACAACTGATTAAATGAATCCACAAAGTCTCAAAATAGATTACTTTATAGTAATTCAAAGATATAATGCAYTACATAGGAGGAAAAGGCAAAGCGCACAAAAGCTGAAGGATGTGAAGTCACAACAGCCTTGAATCAAAGCCTGCTGAAATCATAGTGAATCACTGAGAGGATTCTGTTCTTACCTGGTTTTCCTGATGATACTATCTTTCCTTCTATAAAGATAAATACTGAGGGAAAGGATTCTTCCTTTTGCTTCTGAGCGTTTATGGTGCTAAAGAAGCACAAGGAGGTTCTGCAGAGAGSTTCCTTCAGCAAGCAGGTGAGGAAGACCTCCCAGACTTCAACACAAAAGCCACCAGAATTGAGAGCCAGCCACACACCAGAAGCTGAAGAGACATCACAACCACTGGCATGGGTATTCCTGCCACTTTTTGGCAGTTTCACATGGGTTTCACCAGACCCCTACAGAACAAGGTTGGATTTAGGACTTATGGGCACAGCCTCCTTACAGAAACTCCTATGATGTCCTCACGTACCACCTTTACAGGCTGCTCTGTTTCAAGACGGCACACTTTATCCTCAGTTAATAACTGGAGGCTTTCTGCAATATCAACAAACACAAATTTACGTTTTTCATCTTCTCACCTGCTTAGGCAAGACAATCTTCCTAATTGTTTACAGAGAAGACATTCACTTGCATTTGTGGATCCTTACTTTAAGGTGTACTAAACCAAATTTAATCCTCAGTTACAGAAGGTAGATTTAATTAAAAACAAAAAGGAAAATTAATACAGGCTTTCATCTTGCAAAAGCATAAGCCAAGGAGTGTCACTATTAACTACGGTCTTCAACAAAATTAATATCGCTAAAAATCACCCCAAATACCAATTAATAAATGAGCTGTCATGAAATTCACTTAAGTAAATTAACCAAGTTATTACATGAATATATGTGATGCAAGCATTATTTATGGAAATAAGACCTGCAGCATATACAAATTATAGACAAAAACATCAGCTGTTTTAAGAAACAGACCTTGTGAAAACATCAGCATAAGGGCAAGTGTTTAATATGTGATAAATCAGATTTTTCATGGCATAAAACAACCACTAACTGCTTGGGATTAGCGAGCAACATCCCCTGTGGGAAAGTTCTCCCTTAATATCTACTGCAGAATTTCTGTCTCTTTTTGAACGAGCTAGTATTGGCTATTGCCAGTGCTTCTAATGGGATTCTGCTTTGATCCACAGCTAGAATTGTTTAAGACTGGGGTTATATTTTTCAATTATGAATGAGCATAACCTGAAACAAAGGAGTGCCTGTACCAAACCTTCCGAGACATTTTACTCAATCTTGTCCTTGAGAAAGCTGTGCTGACAGATAAAATAGTCACTTCTTGGGCTTATTACACAAAAGGGAAGGGCAGAAATTGTGCATGTCAAATCAGTGCTTTGTTAGAAGAGTAGCTTGACACTTCAGCTGTCTTGATACGGATTTTAGAGGATGCAGATCAGTTGAMAAAAGCAGAAAGTTTACACTTCTCCACAACACGTATTTTTCTCGAAAAAAAAAATCACATTTGAAAAATTCTTAGAGTAAGTATTTTCAAAATAATATTTTTGCTCGCATTTATTTCTATTTAATTACAGTAAATTTGGTTTCTTTTAGACATTAAGAATCCCCTTCATTTTTAGGGAAGATGTCTCAGGGGTTTGAAAACAGCAAAAATTAAATCAAGAGTTTAGGAATAAGGAATAAAAAATTACATGTTCATTTCTGAGGGCAGAAGAATAAATTCTGGATTATCTCAGAATCTTATAAAGAGATAAAACATTAAAATTACATATCTAAAAACATACATTATTCATGAACTGCAAAACATGCATCCTTAACTAGGTATTCCTCCAGAATGTAATTAAACCCAATGGCTCTTCTTTCTGGGCTTGTAAGAAGAATAAACAAGATTGTTAAATAAAGAGTTGAATTAAAACTCCTGGTAAATTTGACAAGAATTATTATTGGGGGAGGGAGTGGAAAGGGAAGAGCTCTTGCTAATACAACCTTCAAAACTATCTTGTCCTGAAAAAGCCAAGGCTTAAATTTAAGAGAGATCTGTTCATCATATTTAGTTAAGTCATCATCTCTGTTTAAACTTCCTTACCTACATCTGTTCATTGAAGGCTGTATACAAATCAAGACACCTGTATTTGGTCTAAGTGGCAGCCTGAAGGTCTCAYGGCACTTTTCTGAGCCTCTGTCACAGGAAATGGGTCAAAATATTTGCTTCAGACAAGAACCATGAAATTTCATTTGCTGCTGATACTTTCTTTCTAATTAAAGACTCATTTCAAAACACAGTGGAAATAATGCGTCTTCTGTGGTTAATATTTAATCAGTAGTCTGGTGTTCAACCATGTATCCCTTTGTAATAGCCCAGGGTCAGTGCCCTGGATCCCACTGGGATACCACATGYCTGTGTCAAGAAGACTGGAAACCACAAATGACGCATCATGAGTTGAGTAATAATGTGAATCAATGAAGATACTAAGTAATAGGTTTGAAGAGYGACTCATCCACCAGAGGTGTGAACGTGGTCTTAACTTCAAGTGTTTCACGATATAATGAGGTGGTACACAACAATATTTTTTTTTTAAAAAAAAAAAGGCAAATCAAATTGGCTGGGGTCTTAAGCATTTGCAGTTAAACAATTCAAACTAGATTTTGCCACATAAAATGCAAGCATGATGCCTGCATTACCTCTGCAGTCCATAGATAATGTCATAATTAATTTCTAACTTGAATCCATGCATTCATCTTCCCAACATCTTTTCCACTTAGAGAAAAACTGAACAGAGCAATTCTATTACGAAGCCAGACCACTAAAAGTCCAAACATAAATTCCATCTTCCCTTGCACAGTTAGGAGGGCATTATTCAAGGTCTACTTTATCAGAGAGACTTTGCTTTYGTGAGGTCCTAGGCTAGGGTTTAAAAATGCAGAAATTAGGAAAGCACTTCAGCATACGTGCACCTTCCATTGAGAGCACACGCATCCAAGACATCTCCTCAGCTATGGGTAAATCCATTTGCAGCTGCTATGCTGAGCAAGCCTAGAAGTCCAYCTACAAGCTGCCTCCTGGAAAAGATGGGATCCTCTTTCACTCAGCACTTCCAGCAGCTCAGCACATGTTCCTAGTATGCTGGAACTCTTGACAAAAGGTAACCATGTGACTGTCTGTATACCAGTATCTCAAGGATTTACTCTGAAAAGGGCATGACTGCTCTCTGGAGAGTGCAGGCTCTCACATCTCATAGCAGAGTGTCACTGAAATAGGATACCACCAATTACAGCAATGGTCCTTAACAAAAGGACGTAACAGCACAAGTAAAATTCAAGAATGCCACAAACAGTCACACAGAACTGCTCATCTTCCTGGCTTTCCATCAAGTCAGCACTCAACTTTTCAGCCAAACTGAAGTCCAAAMCAGCTGCTGTGCTGCACTGAAGTCATACTAGAAGAGCATCTCACAGGCTGTCCACTTTTTCCTTGGCAGAGACTGAAGTTACCTTCCCCCCTCCCTCGCTTTTATCACTACTAGGGCAGTTTGTCCCCCGTATAGAGGCTCAACTCAGCATGCTACACCCCTAACGCCTAAACCACCCCCAGAGCTCCCAGCTCCTSCTTCCAAGCTCACCTCAAGGCCATCTTTTAGCTAAAGGCTCTCACCTTTACAACCCACACAGATGAGCTACACTGTAAAGTTACAATGSAATCAGTGTGATTAACAAGTGAGAAATTACTTTAAGACCTACATGTTTCCATCAGGACTGAAGCACTGTCTAGTGCTAGCAGCCTCAATTCCTTCAGGAGACATCATCAGCAAGGAAGCATCCTGCTTAGGTCAGGCTTTTTTTCCTTTTTTCCTCCTTCCCTAGGGAAAAAAAAAAAAAAAAAAAATTCTTTTCTCACTTTTCTTTCAACCACTAAAGACTTCAATTCTGCAGCTGGATCCAGGCCAAACTATTAGCTTCTGTGAAAAGCAGCACTGAAATCATTGAAACTACACATTGGAGTGAGTAGCATGGTCTAATCTTGGAATTTTTATCATTGCACATCACACAATAAATGGGCTTTCTACTTAAATCCAACTCCAGAAGTTGAGCTATTTTGCAGAAACTCATTTCTCCTCTTCCTGGCCATCCTAACCACAGGGAAAACCTTGAAAACAAAATCCCTGAAGACTAAAGAAGTGGAAATAAGTAAAAAGAAAAGCTTTGTTCAGAGGAAAGGAAATTATGATTTAATTTTAGCTTATATCATTTTTATTGGTAGTGCTGCAGTTGGTAGGTGCACAGAATTAACAGTATTGAATGTATGTCTTTTATCATCAGCATCAATGTTACAGTAGTGAAATTCCTGGCAGGTAAGGGAGCATAACTTGCTGTTGAGTTCTATTCCTAGGTATTCTCAAACTTTTTTAAAAGACGTATTTTTTTTAAATTAATGAGCAAACTTGAGAGTACAACATTCACATAYATTTTCTGTTATATCTCATGCCTTGCTACTAGTGTAGCATGTGACAAAAAAGAAATTAAAACACTGGGATGGGCAGGAACTGAGGGGAACCATCCTTCAGGTGTATGCATGGCCTGCATTTAGCTCTTGACTAGTTATGGAGAATAGCTCTAGTTAGCTCATTGACTAGTTGTGGAGAAAGGTGGGCAATCTACAGCATCCCAGGTGCTTCCATCCCYAACCGGACTGGAGATGATGTGTCCATGTAGGGTAATACAGCAGAGCAGTTACCCAGGGTCTCTGCAGTTCCTCAGGATAACCCTGCTCTCGCGTTTTGGTGGGCAYTTCTCATTTTATACTGTTCTGAACCTGCTGCAGTGATTTCAGAAGTTACATAATTATGTCAGACAACCATAGAAACATTTTCCCTGTTTTTATTTTTTCCCCTCTCAGAACTGCTTCCAACATTTTCATGGAGTCAACAGACCAGAAACAGCTACACAAAAGCAGAGCTCTGCTTCTTCGGATACAGTGAAGATGYTCCTTTAACTAGCAGACTGTATTAGTTATTCCTATATTACTACAGGATACATCGCCCTGCTGATCCTACTAGTTCATGTCAGATACTGCACTTACCATAGTGTATTTTACCTCCACTTCAGAAAAAAAAGCAAAGACAATTTATACCTTATGTTTCAATGACATCTGATTTCTCCAGCAGGCTGTTCAATGTTAATAGTCCAGRTAAGAGCTCATTTTCAATATTAAAAGCATAAAAGAGAGGGAAGACACAGTGGGAAAGACTACAGCATGGTCATTGCTCYGAGTCCCTTCTCCGAGATTTACCAGGTGTTTGGCCAAGCTGATTTCAATAGCCATGTTATATTGCTGAAGGTCTACAGAGAGACATTATCATCTCAAAGCACTTCACAAACAGTTAGTGAATTCTACATAAAGACACCCCTGTGAAGAAAGAAAAATTATTTCTTATTTAATCAGTGAGGGAAAAATGAAACACAGGAAGGTTAWATGACTCATCAAGGTCACACAGAAGAAACTAATCCCACTTGCAATAAGATTTGCTTTATCAAGAGTGAGATTAGACCAATTTCAGAGGCAGAACTGGCATCAAATCCAGATTTTGGACCAGGAGCAACGAGCTTTTCACCATTAAGSTATAACTCTTTCCAAAAGAAAAATTACTCCAGGGAAGAAGAGTTTTTTTCTGCTTYTCCATCCAGATAAGAATGCCTTTACACAAGATATACAGGTATATGGAGAACGCAGGATCAGATCACAAACTGTGCCAGGCATTGAAATATTTGTGCCAGAATACCACAGCTGTATCAAACTACATCATYTATCATGATTGTTTGCTCAAATATTAAAACAACGTTTCAGAGGAAACAAAGCTTTCTTTTATAGGTGAACTATGCTGAATAATGCTGCTTAGAAAATATGGGAGAGGGGGTACAGAGTATAACAGAGGCAAGCATGGAACTGTTTGGCAGTGGCAGCATTTTCTTTGAATCTTTTCATTAAAAGAAAATGCAATTTAATATAATTTTTTTCATTAAAAGGTTTTTTGAAAATACAAAATTAATCACAGCAGTATATTTTCGACTAAATGAAACATTTAGAGTTCACTCAAAGTAWTCTTTGTTTGTTCCGTCAAATCTGCTGAAAAATTGCTGGTCTTGATCTGAACCATATTCTCACCTCTCCCTTTGATTTTACAATTTGGCTATTGAATTAAAAGAAAGCCCTTCATCACCTAATTTTATCACGATTTAACAGATGAGGAACTGCAGCACAGAAAAATCAAATTCTTCAAACACAGAAAATCTGTGGCAAAGCAAGAAAGTGGATCTACCCTGTCAAGACTATGCTAACACCATAATGCTTAGATCATCCTTTTTATCTGTGCCAGCTTATCTGCAGCATTTTSTTTAGCTGCAACAGATGAATGAGACACAAACTAAAAAGAAATGGGCAAAATGAAGCATTCAGAATATTTTTTTCCCCTCTATCAGCATCAATTAGGTTTAGGAAAAGAAGATTAAAAAAAAGGAGTCAAAGCAATAGCTCTCTGCTCTACATAAGAGGTTTGTTTGGTTTCGTTAGACACTCAAGATGGCCATGATAACACATCCCAACGCTCTTGAAGCATGCACTTGCAGAGCTGATTCATACCCAGGTAGCATGGGAGAGTGCACATCGCAGCAGCATCAAGAAGTGCATCTGCCCTGAGCAGGTTCAATTTCCCATGCCTGAACCACCCCCAAAGCTGCTTAGCTAACTAGGTAACACAAAGCAAAYGGAGCAGGCGCTTCTTTGCAAGATATTTTTCTTCTTACTGCTATTGCTGTTATTTCTGCATCACTTTCCACTACAGGCTASCTGTTTCTGCTTCTCTTTTACTGCTTGAGGAAAGAAAAGCTATTGGGGATTTCTCTGTTAATATTCCACTGCTGCCACTTGCCCCATCTCAGTCCGGGTAAATTATCTGAGATTTCCTTACACTAGTCTAAATGCCAAGAGTTAGGAAGCTTAAGAGGAACAAAATCAGAGCCTGCTGAAACAACCTAAAGAGCCTGTCACAAGCCTAACAACACTGATTGAAAAGGTGGCAATGAAAACCAAATATACCCCAAATTCCCAACACAGGCAGATTCCACTTCAGCACATTACAAAGCATTATATGAACTACCACTCCCCTTCCAGTCCTGTTTTCAAAAAACATTTAATTATGTTGGCTACTATTTAGAAATAGACCCAAATAACAGTGTTAAGAGCCAGTAACTGCATAAGCTTAAACTTTGGGCATGCATCTATGAAGAAAGTTTCACCATCAGTTTAAGCTCCTCTATCCATGCCTACACAGCAGAYTTTAATCTAAAGCGAATCTCTGAGCATTTTCAGTGTCCAGAAGTGTTTGAACATAAAGGTGTGGATTCAAAATTCAGCCAGGTACCTCAGGCAGTGTTCAAAAAATGCACTCTGTAAAATCATGGGTGACTGCTCTCTACAGAATGCTGTCTTCAAGAGTTGGACTATTAAAACAGAAAGGTAAGCACCCATAGGGCACATCAATGCAGCAAGAGCTTCTTATTCCACACACAGAAGCAAAGGAGAAGGTTCCATACAAGGTTTCACCATGCCCCATGGAGGTGGCTCCACTCCAGGATGGGCTATTTCAAAGCTATGCAATGCAGAGGCCAGAGCTGGAGGGAGCATGGGCATCTCCAGAGTGCAAATGGCAGAGATCATCCAGGCCAGGTTGGAAGAAGAGAGCAACCTGCAGGTCTCAGTGGAAGGAAACACTAAGTAGGTCCATTAACTTTGGCAACTGATTGTCAGTTGTTCATAGCTGATGACTAGGTTGGGGGCAGAAGGAAGGGGTCATAAGAGATGTTAAAAAGTATCCTTTTTGATAACTGAATGATCTTCTAAAAAATACCAAAAACTACATTGTGCTTGCTGTTTTCTCTGGGGATATGGCTGTAGAGAAAGCAGGCTGACGTGGATATCTTTGGGTACGCTATCAAAAACAGTGTGTGTAACTATCATAATTATCTTCCAAAATTTAAAACATTTTTTGTTTTGTTTTTCCCCTATTAAGAAGAATAGCATATTGATCTAAAATTMATTTATAATCTTTTGAACTGAATTAATACTACCTTCACTTTGTTAGACAATATTGTGAACAAAAGAGGTATACCAGTGTTATATTTACTGTATTCTACGACCAGGGTAAAATAGTTGAAATCAAACTTACCGATGCTCACAATCACCTGTATTTCCCCATTTCCAAAGACTGTATTTCTCCTTTTGCAGCTGGGTTTTTTTCCCCTAAACACACAGAGTTGCCAGCTTGTTCACATTGCTCTAATCATTGCACGATTGAGAGACTTCAGGCAATTGCGTAGCCGAACACAAACAAGACCCAACCCTGCAAGTCCACCTGCAAGTTATTAGCATTGGCATGAGTAAATTCACTGAAATAAGTGCCTGAGTGTCCCCTTTACAATATTTGCAGAAGTGGAGCATAAATTAGCAAACATGAAGTCAAGCGCACCTTTGCATTACATGCCTGTATAGACAAGCAAAAAACATCCCCAAGCCACGTCTGAAAGTCTCTGACTAACATCATCATGACAGATAACAAACTGAACTAAACGAACTGAAACTTCTAAATAAAGAGACCGAAGTATTAATAGTAAAACCGTGTGGCTGTAACATCAGCCTGATCAATAAGAGTTAAACTAGTTTTTACAAATACAGCCTTGCAAGCTGCCAAAAAAATCTACTACCATTCATTAAGAATTTTCACTTTTCCTCACTTGCTCATAGCACTCACTGGAAGGAGGAGAGCAAAGGCAGCAGACTGAGAAACACAGAAAACACAAATGTAATTAGAGCAATAGAAAACAGGAGAATAGATCTACTTCCAGAATCTGATCCTCAAATTTCATTATTTGGAAGCCCTGCATACACTTTCTCCATACACTGTGCTATATGCAGACACAGCATAGCTTTAAATTAGATTGAGCCTGCACAGCCTCACAGAATTATAGGAAAATTCAGTTTTTCAGGTGCCAGCAAAACATTACCCCATAAGAACTGTGACAATACAATTACAGACACAGACAACATCACCTATAGAAGAAGCTTGCAGACAGGACTAACTCAAAAAGACCAGAGCTAAAGCTGAGCACATGAAGACAACTTCTAGGTCAGAGATTTCTCGTGCTTGACTTTGCAGCCTAAATAATTTTTTTCAGATGGCTAGATTTCTGTAAAATAATTAATGATGTAAGAATTACTATCATCATGCTGCTGTAGGAGAGTTTCCCCCCCACACACCCCATCCCAGAATTTGATCCCTGAAGATGAAGTGTGATTCCCTGTTTTGTAGTTTCTTTCATGCAAAATATGTCCTCAAAATGTCAGAGATAACTGAATTGTCACAGAGTCAACCGAGCTGCAGAGAACATAACAAAGGGCACGAGAAATAACGAGGCACAGGAAAGGGGGGAGGAGGGGAGAGGGGGCATGGAGGGGAAGAAGTCTCCTTTAAAATTCATCAGAAAAGACAAAAAGCTTGTGAGGTTAAGGATATATTCCATCAACCCCTTAAATAATCTCCGTTAACTCAGTGTTGAACCCTATTAGCGCAAAATAATAACCCATAGGTGGAACCGTAAGAGCCCAGGGAGACAAAAGTGTAACAGAAGGAAAGAAACCCGATAGCGCAACACCAAACCATATTGGTGCCTGCTGGGCACAAGGCAGAGTGGACAGGACAATTATATCAGCACCTAACGAGTTCAGTCTTTCAGTAACATCTGTTACAGCACACATAGAGGACTGCAATCCTATCATCAATCCTATCATCCTAAGCATCAGAAAGAGCTACTACCAAGATTTTGAAGGAAGACTAGGACAAACCATTTTAGGGTACAAGCACTTAGGTGGAGAAACCATTTTATAAAGAGAAAAAAAAGAAAGAAAACAAAATCCACTTAGTCCAGCTTCCGAGTACAACAGCCCAAAACACAGCAGCTGGAGGGCTGTTTGAGAGACACCTCAGCATTCCACATCTGAGGAAACCTGGGACAAAACACACACAAAAACAACAAAACCAAGCATGCTCACCCACTCCAGCAGAGAACAGTTGTAAAGGCACTGGCAAAACAGCCCCCAGGGAAGAGGTRTTGCTTGACCCTCCCCAATTTAAAGGAGCTGCCCCACACAAGTCCSCAAAGCAAATTAAGCCTTTGCAGAYTGTCATGTGGTAGTCCTTGGGGTAGCTTCAGGTCATACTTTTCCAAGAGGAAATGCTCTTCTTGTGAGCAGAAGTTTTTATTAAAAAAGAGCAAATAAATAAATATAAAAAAGATAAGTCATGAATCTGAGCCCTAGTCTTTAGAGATGTGCGTATGTGGATATACATACGGACTTAGCTGCCCAGTCATCCCACTGAAATTGTTATCATGGACCATGTGCAAAGGTTCACAAGATTGAACTTGTGGCCTAGAAACAACAATTAGAAAAGAAAATCTGTTTCTAGTTAAAATTAAGCATTTTTCTGTGCATGCTTAAGCAATAGCTAAGAATGGTACTTTCCCTGTTTTGTGATATGACTGGAAGAGCTTAAGGTGTGAAAGGTATATTTAAGATGCATTGTTTGTCAGCAGCTTAGAAGGTGAGGATGGGGATTTTACAGTATTCTTTTTATTTATATTTTTCACAGCTTCCTCCTGCTCCCAAATTAGTCAGGAGAAATAGGTTCTGAGGAATTAGAAAAACTTTGTGTTGAAACGCAAAACAAGGGAGACATGGACATTTTAAATGAATAGCTTATCCTAAACAGATGAATGTCTGCATTCTGTGTGACTTCCATAGGGAAAGAAGGTACTGTCCCCTGCACACACCCCCCAGCTTGGTTTGTTCATCTCCCATAGCTTCCTTCAGCAGAAGGAGGAACTCCTGCCCCTATACTAGTCTGCTCATACACACAGGAGGACGAGGAGAGAGACATCCATCCTGTTTTGTCTCTGTCTATTTCAAGCGTCATCAACCCCCTGGGCATTAACAGAGGTCTACCGAATTAAGTACATACCCAGTCAATATAATGGTCTGTTTATTTGATAGCAAGAAAGGAATTTGTACTCCATTCCTCATAATCACCTTTCAAATCCTTACCCTTTCGACATTTTGAGGAAAACTCAGTGGAATTTTGAAAGTATCATCCAAGTCCACAGTATTATTTGTGATGGTCTCTTTGGGAATCATAACAGGAACCTAAGCATCTAYTTGATTTAATGTAAATTTGTGTAGCAAATACACAGTCAGAAATATTGATGATTCAAGTGCAGCCAATCTCCTTCCAGGACTTGGGTTTGCCTACCAAAACCAGTTATATTGAATGCTGGTTTTATATGAGAAGACCTTACTGTAAAGCAAGCAAATCTTTAAAGGAGGCTCCCTTATTTTTTTCCTATATAATTTAGCTATAACTCCAGAATATTGCATCTGACATTTATCCAGTGTACCATTTTGCAGCAGAGTGTGATGTGCAGATACACAACATGAAAGGCTGATTCACAATAGATATCACAATACAAGTTTTCCTCTGAAATTCCCCAGCATTTCAGCAGTGTTAATTCATGTAGGTCATCTTGCATAAAACGGCGAGGCATATCATGTTCCTTACTGCGTATTTTCATTTTCAGACTGAATCACCAAACAGGAAGGAGCACAGAGCAGCASACTGAATACAGGCGTTTGAGCTATGGAAGATTATAATCTTCAAAACTGCAAGAGCTGGGTAAAGGCTGAGTAAACAGGAGTATTATAACTACTGTCAAGAGGTGTGAACATTCAGGAGGGAGAAGAATTATTTTATGTTCTTGAAAAGTTAAAAGACAAAAGGAAAAATCTTGCCTGACAACTTGCTCTGAATATGTGGCAGGTGCGCTGGATCGTAGGTGGTTTTCTAAACGGAGCGAAATAAAAGCCACCATTGCTTCATATATTTAAAAAATAAGTTATTTCAAAACTATTGGGAATGTAAATCCATTGACAAACTCATGCAGATGGGAGTACAGTGACACACGCTGTGCACTGCCATCGAGGCTGGTGTAACAATGGGGCTGAGAGGATTTAATTCAGGGCTTTGAGCTTTAAGAGRGTCATGGTAAAATTATATCATTCAGATTGTCTCCAATCATTACTTCCAAACTTCAAATCATAGAAGCACTTCTTTTGCAGTAAGACATCATCCTTCCCTCTCCACCCAGCCAGTAGCATCAGGGAAGTTTGCACAGTCATACAGTTCCCTGGCGTCTGCGAGCAATCACTGAGTTGTCCTGTCTCTTACTGGTGGGCCATTTTAACTCATCTTTAGTTTCACTTACGCTTAAAGCAAGCAAACAAACTAAACAAAACAAAAAACTAGCTTAGTTTATTTTTTTATGTATCTCTGATCTTTTTAAATTCAAAGTACAGGAAATCTCTTCCCACTGATTAAAGAGACATTGCCCGAGGAAGGCATTATGCAAGCTTTGCTGTACCTTGCAAGTTCTGCCCTCTAGGGAAATATGTGGTTTGTGGGATTCTTCTGCATGACACAACTCCTAGTCAAACTGAGCAGAAAAGAGAGCATCAATAACTTTGAAAAAAAGAGGATGAAGGAATAGCAGGAGCTCAGAATAAATAGCTTCGGTTCATTAACAGAAGCTGAAAGATTTATRACAGTGGGAGCCTGTGTGAACATCTGGAAGAATATATTTGAGTTGGACTTTAATCTAGCAGTTGATACTATTTCAAATTTTACCTTATACCACCTASTTTTATGATTTTACCTTTCGGTCTCATCCTGCTTCCAACAAGGCAGGCTTTGCTGTGCACATTGTCAAAAAAGCTGAAGGCCAAACTCCGTGGCTCGGTGCTGGTGGTAGCTCTGCTTACTGCCCCTGGGGCTCTCCGTGCCTCAGAGTCTGTGAGTCTTCCTGGGGGACCTGGCTTAGAGGCGCTGCGGCGGTAGAGACTCCCTGATAAACAGGTTGCAGAGCAAGGGTATATATATCAGTTTGAGCACAAAGGAGAGCATTCTGCTTTTGCTTTATGTAAGATGCTCTACCAGATGAAACCCTGTTCTAACAGATAAGTCACTGGACTCAGGAGATTTAGGTCAATTCCCACTTCATCAGTAGACGCTATATGTGACCTCCTTAATCTATTCTGAGTTGCTATTTCCCAGCTGTGAAGTGGAAAAATTCCATGCTCTAAAATGATGAGAGGAGAGAATCCATCAGGGATCGTGAAATATTCACATATCGTGGTGAGGAAGAACTTAAAAGCACACAGATAGTGATACTTCATTTTAAAAGTTGACCTCAACTTCTATAGCATTCATAGTCCCTGCTCTTTAAACACCTCCCATTTATACATTAGGATTACTATCAGTAATTTATCATTTCCATTGCTCTTTATTATGGGAAATATAAAAAAAGAAAAAAAGAATTAAATGGCTCACAGAGATACTTATAGGCAGCAATTCTACACTGAGATTACAGAATTTGGGCCATAGGTCTCTTACACATTTAGAAGCATTTTTTCCCCTCGTGGCCCGTTCATTGCTTTACTGTATCATAATTAAAACTAAATTGCATTTGGAAAAACAAAATGGTGGACATTTTGTGATGCATTATTCTTGGCTGGCTTTTGCTGTTACTCACTCAGAAATATGTGAAACTCCATAATTTGCAATGTTATTAGTGCAAATTATTCTCCTTCAACTGTATTTGCATGTAATTGCCTTTTGACATTAATTCATTTTAATTTCTTTAAAATAATTTGTTACAGGATGTTATTTTCCTTGAAAGGTTTTAATTTCTTAAGAGAGTTCTTCTAGGCTTGTGGTTAAGATGCATATGTAAGAGGTATCCTCATACATTTACCTTAGAACCATATGCTTTATATATCCAGAATCAGTATGTGCTACATGCTGGTTGGAGCTTGCATTGCTTGTTCAGGTAAAACATGCTCATGTTTGTGTCTATAGTGAACAAAAACCTTGTCCAACGCCACCGTGACAGCACCTACACCATGCCATATCACATTGCTTCCCAAGGAATAAACATTTAGGGATAGCAAGAGGTTGTACCCTGAATATCACTCTGAAATTTTAGATACCTCTGTCTATCGTGTGCTTTTATGTGTATTTTTTCATCAATATTTCTGATATACTAGTGTATTTATTGTGCGAGGCAGGGGAGGGCAGGTTGTTGAGGCAGGCTTCCCCATTTAAAAGATGAAACAATTATGATGGTRAGGCACTGAACCTGAATCCTCAGCTGCAGTATCTGCCCTGTGTCCTCCCTACGCACAGCTCCTCTGCCTGTGAAATTCAGAGCATTCTTGAAGACCTTCTGATATGTGGTGAGGAACAGACAGTTCAACAGTTCATCTGAGCAGTCTCAGAATCAGGGAAAATAGAAATGTAGCTCTATATCCGTAAATCTTTTCTGAGTTTTGATGAGACTCCAGCAAAAGTTCAGGTTGCARGCCCTTCTTTCCAGAAGCATTGGCACTTCTATTGGAATGCAGAAAGACATTAATGTATGATGAGAACTGATACTCTTTATGTAGTACCTCAAGCTATTTGTTGTTGTTGTTTGTTTGTTTTCTTTTGCTATTAATTAAATATGCACTTAGCAGACACCTGAGGACAACCTCTTACTTCAGTGACTCCAGGAACATTTAAATTTCAGCCGTCAAGGGCAACAAACTAGACTTCTGSAAGGTGACACTTCAAAACAACTGAAAAGTAAAAATAATAATAGAAATTTGCTTTGCAAAGTGATTCCCTTTCAAAGTAATGTTCCTTGGGCTATTTAAACCTCCAAATATGAGTATTCGTTTTCCTTTCAAATCTAACTTTATCCAAGCTCAATAAATCAGCCAGCAGGTATCTCAACAGAATCTTACTTTGAGTGCCAYAAGGCATTTTTATATCAGATATTTAAATTACCGTGCATGTACATGTATACACAAACACACACTATAATGCTTTTTATATAAGGTACTGGCATAACACTGAAGCTTTTGCAGCAGAGTAGAAATGCATGCATTTAGAAAAAGTATCCCCTTGATATGCACCAGTGCAATTATCTAATTCTGCCCAGGTGAAAATCGAGGCAACCAAAGCCAGATACCGCATCTACTCACATCCCCCACTCTCCTGTGGCTGGCGATCACAAAAAGCAGTGGCTTGTTTAGTTTATTTACCGCGTACCAGGCACGTATTCCACGGTGTACATAACAGGAGCCCATGCCTGCGGGTATTTTCCTTCTGAGAGACAGACTGGCMAGACCTAAGACTAAAAGCAGCAAAGCAACTGCATTAACCACACTGCCAGGCRCATTGTCCGTGGCTAGCAGGCCTGCAGCAGCTGCAGTGCCAGCAGGAAGGAGAGCCTTGGAGAGGACGAGTAAGAAAAGGAGCAGTTGTTAKGTCAGGGCTGGTCCATGCCTCCTTTTTGCCAGCACTTCAGCAGAAAATCTCATTGTGAGGAGGGTAAAAAATGGACAGTTTTCAGGACATTTTTCTTCTGAATCTCATGTTTGACAAAAACATAAAAAGCTTTGTGGTGGTAATGTGGTATTACATTTTTTTGTTTCACAGATATCCTATTTCTAGACCCATAAAAAGTTAAATTGAAACTTTTTTTTCTGGCTAGGTTTTCTTACAGATGGCAAAAAGCTTGGGAAAGAAAACTATGTGTGGATGTGGAAAGATATTTGAGCACTATAGCAAAAAGCTTAAGCCTGATAAAGGAGAAGTAGAATGATCCAGGGAGCTCAGAATGATCTGAGCTTTTAAGATAGTTTTAATACCATGAGGTAGAAATAGAGTGACTGGATTATAACATGAGAGGCTGGAGGTCCATAAAGAGCCACATACTAAGGAAGCATAAAAAGGCTACCAGGAGTGATGTATTGACTAAAGTCAAGAGCTATGTCTTCAGATGAGGATAGAAAAATAAAAAATAATAAAAAATATTTAAAAATATTTCAATAGGAAGACTGGCCAGATTAGTTCCRAGGAAAAATATTTGATTTACATAGAAGGAGAGCAGTTTTCTATATTTCTGCCTTCCACATTGGCAGCATAYTTGGGGCCATTAGTGGTTCTCCAAATGAGCAGGAAAAATAAACATACAAACAAACAAACAAAAACCTTTCCCTCACCAAGAAAAGCTGAGGGAAAGAGCAAGTATCCAGAAAATAAGAGGTCCATGCAGAGCTAAACTGGATGCCAGAAAACTGGAAACTATCTGAAAAAACTGTAAGTAAAGATTTTTTTGGAAGAAAATGTACAGCCACACRTTTTTTTCACATCGTCACACACAGAGCTGGAGAAGCTCAGGAAGAGGTTACAGAAATAACAGAAATGCTTCTGTATCGTTAGAAGATCTCTCAGAACCGGGACACATTACGCATTAGGTAAATTTAATCCTAATAAACTGGAGCAAATGTCCCTTAAAGGACCTGTGAATCAGCTGCAAAATGTCTTTTAGGGAAATTCAGAAGGCTGACTGGAGTCTTTCATTGCCATCTGCTGCTTTTGCAGGTACAGCTTTCCTACAGTCTTGCTGCTGCTACTTGGGGGAGCCTTTAGGGAAAAGCTTTGTCAATGCTTCAGTGTCATAGCTCCTGTTCCTAAACAAATCCTGGCAATTAGGCTCAGCATTTCTGGAAGCTCCATCTRAAAAAGACATTCTTCTGACACTCAYCTTTCATGAATACTCTCAAAAAAGCAGAAAAGAGTGTATTTTCCTTTACTATAACAATGACTGGGTCTTCACCTGTAGATTAAATGTGCTTATTCACAGTYCCAGGCTGTACAGCTACTTGGCTTATCATGGTCATCAACTATGTTAATATATGCCTTAGCCAGAGCACAGCTAAAAGAAATGTACAGACTGCAAATGGTCCTTGGACCAATCAAGCTTCTTAATAATGCCCATCAAGTGTTTAGAGACAATGCTAGTAACAGCTAAATTAGCACAGGTAATGYTTTGACTGTTTATTAGCATGGATAGTTATGTCCCAGAGGCAGGAATTTACCCATGTAACAAGGCCAATGGGTCAGCCCAATATAGCTCCACTGGCTCCTGTGGAGTTGCTCCCAGATTAAACTTGTGTAAATGAGTAAAGAACCAGTGAACTGTCAAAACTTGAGAATGTGCTGAAGAAGTAATGAGGAAAACAGATGAGTCAGACAGAACAGACTATACCGACACTASAGCATTCCATCCATTCCTAACGGACACATTTAAAGTTATTATAAATACTGAGGAGGGGTAGGGAAAAGTCAAAGAAAGGATTTCTTCAAAGATTAGAGAAATTGTTTTACAGTAGCAGACATTAGAAAGTTCAGTCTATTTATCTTATCATAAAAGAGATTGACAGCTTACTTGATACCAGTATATAAATACCTCAGTGAGAAGAAAATGTGGAGTACTAAAAAAACAACTTCATTATTACAACAAGGAAAGAGTTAGATCCAATGTTTGGAAAGAGAAACTAGATAAACTGAGAAAAAAAATGACATACTTTTTTTAAAACAAGCATGGTCAACTCACTGAGGCAAGCTACAATAAAAACAGCAGYTCCACCCTGCTTAATATTTTAAAAACAAGACAGAATAATCAAGWCTATTTTCCTTGTTTGCTAATCAAGTGTGAGTAATATTTTTGTCAGACCCTAACCCTGGGCTCAGGACAAAGATTGTTGGCTACAATGTAACAGCTGGTGAGTGATGGTATGGGATATGGCAGTACATATCCCATATGAATACATGAAATGTATTCCATATGAATATATGAAATGGTTCCTTCTGACCCCCAAGCACTTCATCCAAAGCCTGTCCGCTACTTTYATATCCATGATTCTCAGCCCTAGAGGCCTTCCCATTTGTATGACTTTGTTCATAGATTTCACATATCCTTTTTGAGTGATTAACTAAACAGTGGAAATTTGTTCCCATTTCTGCATTTTTTCTTAAGATGTCTGGAAAAATGGGTCAGAAGCATCCTTTATGCTTTGGGTAGTCATTCTCTTTTTCATTATCTTCATGATAAACATTAGCGCTATAATCCAYGGTGGGGAGGAGGTGGGGAGGTATCAACAGAGGAAACGTTAGGACAACCATAACTAAAATTGTCAGAGAAATGCTATTTCTGTGCCTTCTTAGCAAACTTAGTAAACATACTACTTCTAAGTTCTCTATCAAGCAGAACAACAACAAAACTTGAAGTAAGACCTATTTTATTTGGTCAAACAACAGTGCTAACAACAACAGCATCTTATCTTCTGCCTCCCAGAAAGCAGCAATGTCAGCTAGAATTGGCAACATGCTGCAAATGAATTAAAACCCCAAACAGCTGAGAGACGTCTGTTGACATTTGCCATCCTGTTGTACCTCTGGGTGTCTTTCCCTGTAATTCTGTCCACAACTTGCCAGTTTCATGCTGCTGTTTAAAAACAGGATTGGGACAGATTACAGTGAACTAGTAGTTCAATAACTATTTCCTCTGCTTTAGTTCCTGTGACCGTCTCTCTAGAATGATGGAATAGAAATGCTGACAGTTTTTATATGTCCTTATTGTAACTTTTTATGGAATTACTTTTTCATTTCTTTTGTTCTCTTTGCTATTAAAGCTACACCCCACTGGCAGTAAGCGGTGCTTGTTAAAATGTGAGCAATGTGTCTTGGGACATCTGAGGAACAAGGAACAAATAGGCCTCAGTCCTAGAGAATTTTTACAGTAAAAAGGGAACATAATTCAGACATAAAAACACCTATTCTGATCCAGAGAATAATCTTCTAGTAAATTGATTTTGTTTCTATCATAACGACATACTATATAAGCTATTATAAAGGGGTCAGATTCAACTGCTCCTACTAGAAAGAAGTTCGACCAATTTTAGTAGGAACTTGATGCTTAACATGCTACTTAATACTATTAAGGGAGGCAGTATCAGCTCCATAACAGGGGGAGATCCTTTTACAGAAATSCATTACCATTAGTAATGAATTCAGAATCGGTTTTAGTATTAGARTGTGATTTGGAGACAGAACAGTAACAGCAACGTGCCTTTGAAAGAGGCTGAAAGACTTTCATGGGGAAGAAGCTAAGGAAACCAGGAATCAGTAGAAAAAGAGGAAAATGTGAWTTGGAAGTGAGATCTAAAACAAAGACTTGCAGCTTGATGGCTTGCATCAGGACTATGCAAAAGTCTATGCAAAATATAGGACTATGCAAAATACAGGTGAGTGAAATATGCAATTAAGTTGTGATTTCTTAAAATGGTGAGTGCTTATCATCACGTATTAAACACTCTTGAAAAGAATTACCTTGAGGTACTGTATTCATAAGTGAGCAAGTATATATTGAAGAATATGTAAGCAGGACTGAGGAATTCAAACTGACAGACCATGTGAAGGAAGATTAAACCATTAAAGAACCACAAGAAAAAGATGCCATTGGCCAGAAAAAAGTCAAAAATCACAGCAAGACAATAAAAAAAMCAACAACAAAAAAACCCACAACCATTGTAAAGATGGAGTCTTAAGAACTAACTAGGTAAAAGGACTGGTTTTTTTAGTTGTTGTTGTTAAAATCAGAAGAGAGAGAGAGACTATTCTAAAGACATTACTAGAGATAAGCCGTTTGGAATAATAAAAGCAATGAAGACATTCAAATCCTTTAGAGGTTTTCACGGAAAAATCTTGTATTTAGTTCCTTAAGCTAGAATATATACGTACCTTTTTGAGCACTGAAAACCAGAAATTGTTCCAAATGTTTAAAATCCTACCAATAGCAATAGAAGGAGATGAAGAAAACATTGGKKTTTTTTTTTGTTGTGTTTTGTTTTGTTTTGCTTTTCTTTGATGAGCAATGAGAGCAGGTATAAGACAAAAAAATCAACTTTGCTTGCACCAGGGCTGGAACCAGGAAASAGAGCCTCATAGACAGAGCATCTTGATCAACTTGTTATCCAARTGGACTTTCTCTTTAGAGGGATTCTGGGCCATAAAACATAAGTGTGAAATACACGAGAAGGGTATACAGAGCTTAGAGACAGGAAATTGCCTGCAGTTCCCTGGAGACAAATGCACAGGTAATTGCGCAGAAGAACAAAGGGGTTTATGTAAATGTATCTTGCTATGTCTGGTGAACTTCTCAGTGACTGCAACTCCCAAGCAGGGGAATTCAGCTTTTAAAGGCTCTCTACATCCCAACACTCTCTCTTTAATCTTGTCTTTTTCACAGATTTCTAGCTTTAATTGTGCAGATCGTAAGACCTAAAGGATGTTGTTTGCTATTAATTATGATATACAATACTGACATGAGGTCACAACTTAATTAATTTCAGTTCTTTGACTACTTCTAAAAGGCAGCAGGAGAGGGAAAAAGATGAATACTTTACATCCTCTGAAAAACCAACAACAATTACTTTAAATAGAAAGACCTTTTCTCTCTAGGAGGAACAGAAAATAGTGCACAGAAATAGATAGCACAATTTGCGACTATGTGAATTTTTTATGAAGATATATTTCCACATTTTATTCTCCCAGATCATGTGAGTTACAAGCATGGTCTCTGAGAAGTATCCTATTTTTGTGTCTCTGACTGTATACCACTAATTCCATTTTTAAATAATGCGTCCTTAAATAATACTATGTCCTGCAAAYCCATCTATTTGAATATTGAATCTAATTAATCCAGTTTTGAGAGTCACGGAATACAATATTTGTAATTGCTGCATCTCTCTAAAGTAGGAAAAGAATTTTTGAGGCTCCTATTCCACACCTGTAGACAGAGTTACCAATAAAGGGTTGGTAAATTTTTTTCCCTGAAATTGTTTTGTGCTATAAAAGTATGTTTTCCTTAATAATCTTATGTAAATCCTAAATAATCTTATGTAAAATTGTTTTCTTTCTAAAAAAAAGCAGTACATTTCTATTTTTTAAAGAACTACTCTAAAAAAAGTAAGTTTTTATTTTAGCAATAAGCACAGCTTATGTGACACCTCTTTTTATTCCTATCAAGCAGCCTCTGTAACATACTCCTAAAGCTGTGTGACTACCATGCAAACAGTCTCCAAAATGGACACCACATTACAGTGTGGATAAAGCAGTCAAACCGGGGGTCTGGACTATTAAAAAGCATAACACAGCTGAACTACTTTGTGCTTTTTTGTTTGTTTAATGAAAAGTAAAAACAAGATCTGCACAGCAGAACAAGGGTACAGAAAACAAAACAAAAAAAACCCAAAAAACTTTTAAAATCATCTCTAGTGCTGGGTAGAAGCATGGATTATGTTTTCCTCTCATCCAGAAAGTCAATTCAAAAGTAACAACGCCCATGACTATCTTCATTATCAAACTGATATTTGGGCCTCCCTTGTCTAAAATACAAGCCCTTGGGCCCTCTTGGGCCTCTCAGARTAATCTAGACGTGTACGTGCCATGGCATTTCTCTCTCTTTCTCATACTTTCTCCCTCTTTCTCTTCTCCTCTCATCGAGAGTTACTTTGGGCTTGATGGGCAAGCAGTTTGGCCTAGAAGATGACATGAAGAATTTTATGATGGGATTGTATAGAGAAAAGATGCAAAAGCAGCAGTTTCAGCTTTCATGAGCAAAACCAGCAGATGTAAATAGGCGTAAGACATATAACAAGCTCCAGTCAAAAGCATTTCTGGGTAATTTCAACAGAGCACCAAAGTGTTTATCCGAACAATTCTCTCTCCCTCATATCGGAACAGAATTGGTACCATGTACCTTTGATTCAGAAACACAACATATACATGCATTTACATTAAGCACGCACTTCAGTCTTACTGAGGTGAACGAAAGAGAAACACTTGGCATGTCTTGTTAAACAGCGTATAACTAAATACATATAAACAGCATATAACTAAGCTTGCATATACAAGTACTTTGCCAAACTGTGACCTATATTAACTCCTTTCCATTACTATCTTTATTTCAGCCTTCCTACATACTTGGTAATTTCACAATCTCGAAAATTTCACAGTTTCTAAAAATAAAAAGGCAAGGTACAACTCTTCTGTCCAAACACGATTCATAGCACAGATCCCCTTCTTATTACCTTCTGATCCCTGTATAACTCAGGCATGCATTAATTATTGGCCACAGATAAACTTCTGGCCCATAGTGAAATAGGATACAGCACAAGGAATGAATATTTACCAATTCCAGTTGACTGATGTGGTCTTTTACTGGATTTGTATTCCACTGGGAATAACCCTTTTACATCTGTAATGATGTCTGAAATCTTTGCACATTTCTGATAAAAAGAGCCTTTCATGAACACTTAGGCTTCATCACAATCAATCAGGCATATTATCAGTTTTTATAATTTCTTACAGACACATCCCACTGGCATGCTGGAGCTATTAGAGTGTTATTTCCTGGATCCAAGGACTGCTATGTGCAGAAATGTTCCTCTCCTTTTTTTTTTCTTTAATAGAAAATCATATCTGCTATTTTATATAGTCTAATTGCAAGTAAGATCATACTCCAGAAATGAAAGCCTGTGTTCAAGCTGAAGCAACAGATAACCTGCAAGGCAGCTCTAGCCTTCGAAAGGATTAGAGGAGAGAAAAACTGCAAAGTGAACTTTTGAATCAAATATTTTGAGCTAGAGCTATGAAAAAGGAATATCCAGCTCATTCTAAACACCATCTGTTTGCCGAGTGTACTTGCATATTTTCAATTGCTTTATTCCACAAACTGCTATTTACTTCCCTGAAACGTTCCTTGGTGTGAAGATAACATCTCGTAATAATCTGCTTCCATTTTGGGGCTACTGTTTGTGGGCCGTGCAGCGATACTGGGATTACCAAACTTCTCCCAAATCTGAACAGGAAACAACACAATTAGCACAACTTACAAAAGTGGTGAAAAAATATACTCACACTAAAGGAAAAATTACAATAATAATAATAATAATAATTTAGACATTATGCCTCTCATCATGTGTACTTCCAACTTCATGTTTTTCTCCCATGCCTACAGTTTCTATTTTTTGATAATTACAAAGAGCTGGCACTGCATGAGTTCTGATATGAATGCTAACATTAAAAGTTTCCTACCCAAAACAGTACTTTCCGTTTATTTCCTAACTTTTAAAAAGCTTTTGCTTCTTCTCTTCTTACATCTTATTATTGATGCAAACTGAGAAGTTATCAAAGGTGATAAATGGAGGCACCACTTACAGCTCCAAAGAGGAGCCTGAGTTGGATGGTGTTAAAGTAGGGATTCGGCTACATTCCATAAAACAAATATGCACAGTATGTTCCCCAGAATTACAGTACTTACATATGGCCTTCTGAATATGCCTGGGCCAGCATGCTTGTCTGTGTTGCAGAGAGACACAGACAGCAGGCGATCCGTTTGCACAGTATGAGCCACAAAATTACATCCKACATTAGCCCATGCCATTCCCCTTACTGGTCCACCCGCCCTAACACAGAAACATTTTGCCACAGAAACAATATTGTCAGAGGCTCCTACAGACAGCGTGTTGTCTGTGAACAAGAGGTCAGGAATATCTAAAATTTATATTTTTTTTTACTTTTATTCAGAAAAATGAATGATGAAATAACTTCTTTCCGAAAGTCCTATTAAAGCCCACTCAGCTAAATAAGTCTTACTGAGGGATCTCCGTGTTCTAGACAAGACTCTGCTATTGTTGAGTTAACCCTGTCGGTTTAAGTCAAAACTATCATAGACTGAGCCAGCATTTGTGTGCAACTGTGTTCACAGCATGAGCACTTGCAAAGCTAGAAAATGATGGCAGGTTTCTTTGTGAAGTGACTATATCTACATATATCAATGCAAACATGTAATATGATAATTTTATTATGTATAGAACATCACTACTGATGTATAGTGTAGTTGGTTGGAACATACTGTAAATGAATTATGATGAGRCCAGAAGATAAGGAAAATGTCTTTATGTTGTTATATAATCAGCTTGATCAAGTTACATTAGCGCGTTGGTGCTGTTTCAGGTTCAGTGCTGTTAGTGGAAAAGCATGTAAAAAAATTATCCCCACATTTATATTCTCCAGTTATGTTAACCCATTCCGTGTTCTTTAAGAAATAATTGTATGCATCTTATTTTTGCATTATCATGCATAGGGTTTTTGGGGGTAGGAGGGTTGGGTTTTTTATTATTATGATTATTACTTTTTTCCTCTTTTTGCTCTCTCATGCCTCTTTACCTGACATTTCTCTGCCATTAAATGATTTGGGTTATTTATGTTGTACTGGCATCTGTTGAATCTGAGTCCCATGGCATCAAGGATAGTCAAGGTCAATTAAACAACAGTAGGGAACTTCTCAGATTCCACTCATCAATCAGCAAAGATACACTGAGCATTTTCAGCATATAGCAACACTAAAGAAAACAACTTTTGCTCCTACTCACAGAGCCCCCCTTCTAGGAATGTGGTATACGTTCAGGATACAAACAGAAYAGGTTGGCCCTATACTTCATGTTTTTTTCCCAGCTCCTCCCGAAAGGCTCCCAAAAGCTTCATGAAAGCAGAAATCCAGAAAACAGCTCTGACATTTCTGACATCTACTCCTGGAAGAATCTGAGGTCTGTATCTAGGTGGTTTCRCTATTTGGAAATGCAGTGAAAATATAGCATTTTTTCAAACACACAAACCAGTCATCCAATTTGTTTTGGCTTTACTTTCCTGATTTTTGAGTGGTTCAGGATTTTCTCAGTTTTGCCATTGCTGATCAAAAATGACCCTACCAGACTGTCAAACCCTCACAGTCAATCAGCTCTAACCACTGAGCAATCTAAGAAACCCTCAGCCTGAGGGATGGGATTTCTCAAACAGCTTTCAGCCTTGGCATCAGTCTGTTGACTCTGAATTTAATAAGATTTTTCTTTCAAAGGAAATGGGCACAGAGTCAGACTAATGCTGAAAGCTTTAGAAAAATCTCATTCTTTGTGTCACCTTTCCTCTATTAGTCTTTGARGCAGATCCTCACCTTGAGTAAACTGGGATAGCTTCATTGATTTAAAGAGAGCTGCACTGATTTACACAGCAGAGGAGCTGCCTGCCTCTATTTAAAAAGTGGTTCCTTGACCTTTATAAGGGAAATGGGAGTCTTATAATGAGGGTTTGGAGACAAAGTGTGCAAACAAAATGTAATTCTTATGAAGAAAAGAAATGTTGCCTTCAGTGACCTGGAATCTGCTGCTGCGCACTTCTGAAAAYGTCTGCATCGTATATGCAGGACCTGCAGGACCTCACCGAGATGCCAGGCGGGCTCCGAATGAGTACAGCCAGCTGTAAAAAGCTCTGACCACATTAGCGTAGCAGTCTCAGCAGGGCTCATCAGCATGTTAAAAGAGCCCCATGTRCTCAGAATGACTTAGCCCAAGCATGGGGCCTATATGGCACCAGGCATCACAAAATAATATATCCTTGACGGTAACAGTGAGAAATACAGTTGCTCAGAATTGGCCCTTTGCAGTCTCTGTGTCTTTAGCACCGTTCGGTGGCTAAAACTATGCAGTTCCTTACCGTATGGTCCCACCTACCAGATCACAAAACAGCAGCACTGATTCCTCGCAAGGTCACGGACTGTTCTGGACTCACAACTGAAAAAATTTTGTCCCAAAACCTCTCTCTGAGAAAGCAGGTTTGCAACCTTTCTCCAAAGCTCCTGTGTTCAAAGTTAGATCCAGTAAAGCTGTAATTCTCAGGATTTATATCTGCTCCTCCATTTTACAGAGGAGGAACTGAAACAAAAAACAAACAAAACTGATGGAGCAGTCCATAATGGGGCATTAACTACTGTGTTCTTCAGAAAATGCCCAGCACCTACCAATACAAAAACAGGTGACTTGGAAATCAATGGGAGCAAGGGACTGAAACAGATGCTAGGAAACCTAAATAACCCTTGTGAATCACAGACTAATGATCTGCTCAGGTTTGCACAGGAAGTTTATGGCAAACAAGTGGGGTCTCTTGCATACTAAAGCTAAAGCCCTTTCCTCTAGGACTTTTCTTGTCTCTACAGCTAGGGGGAAATGCTTGAAAAAACAGCACATTACACACTACTATCTAAAATGATTCCATGCTCTTGTCAGCTGGTACATCTTTCTTCACGAAAATCAGTCTCTCATCATCTAAGCAGCCCTGCAGCACTCTCTGCCTAGATTGTTATAACTGAGCTTTGAGTCTCTGTTTCGCCTTTGAAGATAAGACTGCATGGTCTTATTGCAATATCTAACTGCCCAAATTTCTTACCATGCTGAGACAAGAACTGGTTTAGATTTCCTTCCCACTCCTACGCACACGTTTTGTTGTTACTGCCGTTATATGAAAATATTTGGAGGGACCTAGTACAGTCCATGAAGTGATCCATTGACTTGACAAGAAACCATATCCAATATTAACAGCAGGGAATCTCAGGAAAAAAAAATCAAATTTAATTTCTCTTAATATAAATTTAATTTATCTTAATATAAATTTAATTTAATCTAATTAAATGACCTAAGTATGAGGACTAGAAGTACTGCAGTCCAGGCTGCACATGAGGTACCATGTAACTGAGGATGATCCACCCACCGCCACCAGGCTGGCATCATTGAGCTAACTATGACACTGGGAGCAAAGYATCCTTTTTAAAGTAGTGCTGCCTTCAGCCTAACGATCGCCCCAAGAGGCAAGGATCATTAGCTTGTGCRCTGTGCCATGCTAATGTGCCATCGAATGGGTCTCCAGAAGCCCTGTGGAGATGATAGACATGGGTTGCTTCCCTCACGGCCATTAGAAATCAGGGTTTTAGTCAAGCCATTTGGTTAATCTCCAAGAAAAAGGTGGGGGATCTACACAGAGCTTGTCAGCTCTTCTCAGCCTGGCAGCACAGTGACAGATSAGCCCTAAAGTTAAACTGCACATCTGAACATCAAGATTTCTGTCGAATATATTTTAGTATATCCAGACAGCATGTTCTGCTGCAGACAAATTATTTCTCTCTCTGCAATCTTTAAAATGGAGGTAATTATATAGCTTTGAAAGTCCTGGTGTTAATGGTCAGACAGCACTTTGAAATCCTCTGGAACCTTCTAMCCCTAAAGTTCATACTTTAGGATATGAATTATTTTTAAGGTATGATTTGTATGTATTTATATGTGTGTGTGTGTGTGTATGGCAAAAAATATTAAGTAAATGGAGTTGATCACAGACTAGTCATGCCTTTAGGAAAGGTTAAAAAATACCAAAATTTGAACCATTTTTCTTGAAGTTTCTGCTGATGTTACTCACCATAAATAAACATAGGAATGACCTGTACTATGTAAACAGTCCATACTGTGGATCTGTGAATTCTTTCCAGATTAGGGAGCCTAATTTTCCTAACACAACACAGCTAWTAATCTGCCATTAAGACACTTTTTATTTAGTTTCTAGAAAGTTTGMTTTTAACCTGCCACTTTTCTCAGACAGTTATGAGTGACAGGGAAAAGAGCAGGGAAGAACACCACTAGTCTCTTCAAAATCAGCCTCATTCACTGTTGTCAGAAGCATTTTAAAATTCCTCGGTTGTCATTGCTGTTCGGATACTAGGATGATGGTTTACAGTCTGTACCACCTGAGAAGCTGAACATATGGAATTTGTCAACATTTGCTGCCTGACTGTGCTGCTGGTTGCACAGTTGCTCCAATTCAAACATGCCTTCCCTCCTTTGGTTGGCTAGTCCTGTTCTTTTCAAGGATGACTAAATATTGTCTCAGCAGCTCACATTCTCCCTTTTGACTGGCAACTTCTAACATTTCAGACTTCAATGAACTGAAGAATTCAGTTGAGAAAGCGCCTAGATTCCTTTTCAGTAGCTGGGTACCCTCAACATCTTTATCCGTGCCTCTCTTGGGAATCGATTCAACCTCCACAAGATTTCCTGGTTTATTCGTTTTGCAGACTTTWGTATGTAACTGCACTCTGCCAACTTGCTTGCTTTGTTACTGCATTCCAGTACAAGGGTCCTTTTAGGCTTATTTACATACAGAAGATCTGTACATAGCTGTATCTYTTAAATCTCTTTCAAGTTCTGCTTCCTTAGCTGTACAAATCTACTAGCTCATTCTTTCTAAGCCAGAACATCTCCCCTGTTTTCCCCTCCCATTCTTTTAAAAGAATAAAGAGAACTACAAGAATGGTAGTATTGCTATTTTTCTTTTGACAACATGTTTGTCCCACTAGGCATAGGCCTAGTCTTATGGGTCTACTTACAGTTTTGTGTGAGTACCAATTACCCATTTTCTGGAAGGTTTAACTCAGTTCCTAGATACAGTTCATCATGCAGGAGGTCCATTTGGGCCTCAGGCCTTGTTTTTCTATCTTTTGAAAATCTTCAGCATGGATCAGTTGTCGTTCGAAAATTAAGGATGCTTTTCTGCCATGATTTCAAACTGAATATTATTGTCTAGCTTTTACAAGTATTTTAAACAACCAGAAGTCCATATATATACTTCATCTTACCTAATACTACACTTCAGTAATGCTAAGTTAGAGCTTTGGCAAATGAGGTCTGATGATTCTTAATGTCTTCTAAGCTGCCCTGGCTCCTATTCAAACCTCTTTCGCCAAATGTTTTCACCACCACTCTATAGCTGGTGGTAATTCAYATATCCCTGTTCCTCAGATGACTTCTCTACTGGGGAGAAAGAGAGTTTGAATTAAGATGCTGAACTATGAACTACATAGGGAGAAGGCTCAAGGCAAGAACAAGTTCTCTTCTACCAACTCTTCTGTGTGGATAGAAACTTCTGGCAGAGGAATGGGCCAGACAGAGTAAAAACTGCAGTTAAATTTGCTAGACCTCATCTGGAAAACGTTAGACTGGCTTTCCTTTTGAGGCAGGCAGCAACCCTACAGGATCTCCCTGGGCAGCAGGGGAGTTGTTAACCCTTGCTCACAAGCATCCCTCCAAATGAGGGAATCCACACTCCCAAGGGAGGGGAGCTAYGTGCTCCCAACCCCCTTGTCCCAGTGTGTGTGGGGTGCATATAACTCTGGGGAGTGAGGGGAAATTAGAGGCTTTTAGGATTACCTCAGAAGGCTGGTCAGAAATTTGTAGATGTTTATTAACGTTTTTTAAGTGTCTGCTATTGTGGTTTGTTTGTTGTAAGGCTGATGCTAATCCTGAAGGTATAGTTCACTGATTGCTGGTTAATTATGTGCCATTAATAAATCAATAAGCCATTTCAGTCATGATCTGATTTAAAGCACACAAAACAACTTTCCCTAAGACAAGCCTGATCTTTAAAAAATCAAGATGATGGTTTGTATATGGGGGCATAGTTGATATTATTTATATGTCATTTGGAGCGASGACTGGCTGGACTCCTGGAGGAGATCCTACCCTGCAGCTCTGCTCCTGTTAAACACCTGCTCTCCTCCCTGGATGTCAAACAGGTCTCAGAGCAGCTCTTTCCTGCAGAGCCCCTGCTCCCCGTGGGTAGGGCCTTGTGCGTCCCTAGAACACCTCATGCCTGTCACACACTGGCCAGCTCTGACCTGCCACTGATTCACTTTTTCTTCTGTTTCTGGGACCCCGTACCTTTCAACATGGTCAAAAAAAGAAAACAGACAAAATCCAAACTAAACAAACTCCTGAACACGTAGTCAGCTAGGCAACAAACAAATATTCACTCTTGGATCATATCTCATTTTTCCCAGACTGGACTCACATGATGATAGACAGCCCGTGCTTACTTGACTTACTAAGAGAAAGCTAGAGAAAAGACAAAGAAAAAAAATGAAGGAGAGGAGAAGAATTTTGTAGGAAAGAATTTCAAATCAGAATACCTGACCAGCAGACACCCAAGGCAAGACTGTTAGCAGTTTTAATTACACTATATATAGTCTTGCTACAGAGGTAATTAAGCTCTTCACCCACAGTCTCTAGGAAATCTTATCCTTGGCCGTAAGGGTGCCCTTAGGAAGTTAAGAAACATTTCACTGACAAGAAATGGCGGTAAGAAGAACTTAAGTGTCAGTGTTTAGGTAAAAAGTCTGCGGCACAAARTAGGTCTTAATCCCATTCTGCTGAATTCTCGCCCAGCGCCTGGAACATTGAACAGCTCTTCCTCTGGGAGAGGAGAGCTCTGAACAGGAAAGCCAGGGCCTCTGGGAGCGAGCAGGGCGCTCAGGTGCGGGAACTTGCACTTCCCAGCGTCAGCTGTAGCCACAGGCACAGCGCGGTCTCCAAGGCCGGCTGCCGGTTGTGCTTTAACCATCTCAGAGCAGACGTGACCTGCAGCTGCAAACCAGCCAGGGGGAGCATGGAAGCGACCTTGCCACTTCATCTGTCCACTTCTTGGATGCCGGAGAGGAGCAAGTGCAGGGAGAGAAAGAGTCAGGGGAAGTAGGAGGGAGTGCAAAGGAATATAAAACCTGGGAGCCTCTAATGGGCTAGAAGAGGGAAGAAGGCAGGAAAAGAGCAGGAAAAAAAATAACCAGTGAACTAACAGAAAAGAGAAAATCTGAGAATCTAAAATAAAAAAAAAAAAAWAAAAAAGGAAATAAAAAAGGAAGCAAAGGAAGCAATGTAATACATAGTCTAAAAAACAGGCACTAAGGTAAGGGAGTTTAATCTTAATTGCTTTCCTGTGTGGCACATTGCTTTAAATGACATCAATACAAACTACAAATACATTTTTTTCAGATATCTGTATATAATCTATTTATCCTATTTAAGCATCTTTATGGATTAATGAATCATTATTTTAAAGAATGTTGGAAGGAAATAWGAGGGACTGTTTATRTTAGGAACAAARAATAACTYCAAAAGTATAGCTCAAATTTTCAGYAAATGCCACCAAGTAATTCTATTTCAGAGTATCTGATTTGCAGGACATTAAAGTACCTTGATTTTCTAAGAATGCTTCCCACACATGCTCTAAATCCCAGACCATTATAAAGTGTCAAGCTGGCATCCAAAATCTGAGACATGCAAAGTTAGCAATCATGGCTACAAATCCCAAATCACCAAAGGTCATTTTTCTCTCCTTGTGCCCCGTCTTATATCATCCTCCCACACATACACATTCCCTGCTGAGTCACTTGGCTTTGCCATAAGCAGTCTTCAGTGCTGAGAGCAAAGTTMATTTTAAGAGTGGTTTTAGTTTCCTTCTCCAATGCGCATGTTGGCAACGATTAATCTAATGATCGTCTTCTGGCAGTATCAAATGCAGACAGACAGCTATGAATGCTTGATGTTTAATTATGTTTCTAGAGGTATAAACTCACTGAGATGCTTAGGGAATAGGATATGTTTTAGTAAGTACTAACTCAGTAAAATAAACATATTATTTGGTTGGATGGAATGGGAAGTAATCTCCATACTTTCTTACATTAAGTCTTTCTTTCTTTTTTATTACATCTGAATTGAAACCACCACTCAAGCAGGACTRCACAAGAGGAGATGTTTGATTCCTCAAGGTCACTAGCTACATCTCTTTAATCTCTCTGTTTTCTTCTTTTAGGAAAAAAATGAGGTTGAAATAAAGAAGAAAAATAATAATATTTTTAAAAAGAGACATACAGCCACTMAGATGCGCACAGCACTGTCTGCCCAAGTTGGTACTGATCCTGGCAAATTATTTCCTYCCTGTCTTCCTGTAGGTGAAGGCCTGTGAACCTCCATGATTCCTACCATTTGCAGTTTCAAAAATGTAAGAAGAAAGAAAAGACTGTTCTCAAAATAGAACTGTGGGTGTCCACCTACACTCAAGTTCTATACCTCCTATCCTCTAAACTGCTCTTTCAGACAGGAAGTACAAGAGCTGTGCTATCATCTYCTGATTTGTGGTTTTGCCCACCTCTCTCCCTTTTTTTTTAACTTAACTTTTTTATTGTAGATTGAAAAGATTTGAGTTGAGCTTATGGCTTACGATGATCTGCTGGYAGCACCTTTGCTAATGCATTTTTGCATGAACGTAACCAGTTAAAATTCTTTGCATCTTCAGTGACAAGGTTCTGCAGAAAGGCAGAAAAATAGCAGTCTTGAGATTGCAGCGTCACAGAAAAATCATATTTTCTTAGAATAACGGTGGTGGAGCACCTTCTCCATTTCTTGATCTCCAGAAAGCTCTTTAATCCAGCCAGACTGGATTCACCCTGAATTCATTACATACAGATTTTGCCATCTGGAATAACACTCAACCTAAATTAACGGCTATAACTAAAAAGTCATCTTRCTGATGGTATTTCTTATGGTCCCATCAAATGAGTACTTTTTATTATTACTGGCTGACTAAATACCCATCAAATGGGTAGTTTTGTTCACACATTTGTTTTCTCTGGAGGAGCTTCCATATGGTAGCAGTAAACACTCAGATATCTTTCCAAAGAGTATGGACTTGTGACATTAAAAATTACTTCCATTTTGTCCTGCTTCTTATTCAGCTATTAAAATAGATAGTCCTTCATTTTGTTCTAGAGCTTCCCAAGCATAGTGATGACATTAGACTTTGTGCATACTCTTCTTACACCTTATCTCACTGGCACATCCCCGAAGTTGCAGTTCTCTCCTCAAAGTTAAGCAGTTGCTAAAAGAAATATGTTTACGGTGYTCCAATAGGGAAATACATCTAAATGGATGTGTACAGGCATGTTCGTTAGGTTGTCTGGTCTTTCCCAGCCTGGGTTTGCAAAAGCTCTCCATAGCATACACATCCAAGGCCAAGTCTTTGCTGAGTTTCTAAGCATTCATCATCCTTGACACACCGTGACTTGCTTCCCCCATGTCCTAGAGGATGTAGCAGTAATTCTTYGCTACAGTTCTTGCTACTGTGATCTGTGCCTTCCTATCCATAGGAGCTGTATTACTACAATACACTATACTTGGAATATTAGCTTTGAGCAAGACAAAAAACATTCAATTGTCTTTTAGTGACAAGCTGGAGGGGGTTTTGGCTATTGCAGTCCTGATCAGTGGGTGAAGTCCCCAGATCTCTACGTAAGTCAGAGCTTTAGTATCTTTTAAATTCATCTATAATCAGATTGACTCATATCTAGGCTCGCTTCCTTATTTCTCTCATGACACAGTTTGCWTCTGAGGATCAGACAATAACCACCTTACTCCTCTATTCTTATTGCAGCCTTGCTCTTCTGCAGTTATTGCAAGTGAAGATGCATTGTGCAGGTAGAGAACTACATGTTCTGAGAACACATCTACCCTTATTCTGACTCAGTATCTGTGAAATACTTTAATTTACATCACAGAGATAGTCAAAAGGCATGGAAAAGGTCTTATATGAAAACACAAAGTCTCAGCTGATGAGTTTTCTGAATCTTCCAGCATAAGCAAGCCATATGGTTTGTGTTATGGGAATCTCTCTYTTGGCATAATTATCCAGTAATTTACAATGCAATTCAATAGACAGCAGGCACAGTGCTTTGTTTATTAAGTGCGACCTTTAGAATCATGTCAGCAACATTAATACATAACATTCTAATAAGCTTTTTTTTTTGGTAGCAGAATATTCACTCGAGAAATATAGTGATACCAGTATTTAAAAAGGAGATAAAATTTTGTTTCAACTGTAAAATGAATAAATTATAGCTGAACTCCCAGACAATAGAAATAGGATTTTTTTTTAGAGCAGTACAGGCCATTTTTTTGTCTTCCAACACAATAAAAACCTAAATAATAATTTAGCATTAACAGTTAAAAAAAAAAAAAAAAGAAGGAATTCCTGTTTGCTAGTCTCTGCTCTCTTTCTAGCAAACATTTCTAGCATTAAAACACTTAGCTGAAGGGCTTTTCCCAAGTTTTCCACACAAGTAAACTAACAACTAGACTTAGTCCTTCAAGTACATTACAAGACTCACTGTGCAACATGTAGTATGTAGGCATATTGTGTTCACAAAGAATATTATTCACTTCCCAGGCACATACATCTTTCACAGTTAATGCTAAATATAGTTTAGTTTACTGAGACCAGGAAGTCACTTTCAGACCTCAAGTAATAAAATAGCTATCAGAGATTATAAATCTCATACACATCTAGAAAAAAAATCTACCTCAGTGGATTTCCTTCCTACCTCTTTTTTCCTCCCTTTCTCTCACTCATTTGTCTTATTCATATATTTAAAGAGAAACTCATTCTGACCTTGGTTACATCTATGAGACTTGATCGGCAGCAGGCAGACCAAACTGTGATTCCAAAGATCTATCTCAGGCTTGCAGTTATATAATCAACCTTARTAATGGCAACTTCATGGTTATTTTTGTCTTCTTTGAAGGAAAGATGTATTAAAAAAAAAAAACCCAACAGATAACACCCTACACTTTCTGGAGCAAATAAAGGCACCAGTGCAAAAGTAATCATGCTTGACCTCTATAATAAAAGGATAATAATTCACTAGATTCTTAAAAACTTCATTCTGAGGGACCAACCTCTTTAAGAATAAATGGCATTTATATCCACGCCTGGCTCAAGCCTCTTGAGCAAATATGATCACATTGCTGAGCCTTTTAAGTGACAATCTATATGCAATGCTGACCTGTGAGCCATCAACCCACAACTCATTTCTCTAGATCTTGCAAATTGGACTTGAAAAGCTTTGCAAAGGTTAAAGAGTGCAATATTATTACTATACAGTAGTGTTAAGGTCAGAGCTGCAGCTGCACTGAAAAAATGTAAAGGTACAGGGGAAGCTGTTAAACTAATGTATAAAGCTGAGARGTATTTGTGTATCTCACACTAACTCCCAAAACATGCTTGAAACCTAGGATAATGCTGGCTGGCAGGGACAGAAACAGGGCTAAAGAACATGCTGGTCATTTTAAAAAATGGATGATTGAATTCTAATGCCCAGGAACATGATTTGATATACTAGTATAAATAACCAARAGGCCTGCTAGCATAACACTGGCCCTCATTTCATTCCCATCTATTCATCAGAAGACTGACTGCTTAGAACCATGGAGATCCAAAGATACAGACTGTCCCCAGCTGTGCTCTATGTCTATCTTGAGCTGCAAAGGCAGCGTGAATGATAGCACCTGAATGCTTTTTTGTCTACCAGCCAACTAAAGGCAAACATATTATTTCTCCCCAAATCAGGACATTTTTTTCTTATCCTTAGTATCCATTCTCCATATCAAGCTACCATCAAAGTGGCAGGAGAAGGATGCAAGAGTCTGACTGACTCCCAAAGCTTAAATGAACAGTCTCTGATTCCTGATAATAACCTTGAAGTTATTATATATTTTTGTGCCTTTATAGAGGCATAAAAATGGGAAAATTAGAACCCTATTAATCCCTGCAGAAAGATGATAGCAATAAAACTGTGTCTTATTCCTCTCCCTCCTACGACTTCTCCAGTTAACTGCATTGAATTTCATCAGTTCCCATGTTGATTTGGTGAAAGGCAGACATTTCGCTCATCGGGAGCTAGCATTACCTGCACTCCCACTGGAACCCATGCAGATTTTTCCTGARCAGGAGTGCCCTGTTCAGAGCACTGGGCTCAAAGCGCCTGCCTGTAGCCTCCAGGCCTCATGCTGGCAATCCCAGCTCCCGTCACTAGAAAGGGTCTCCCTAAATCACACCACTACCACCGAACTTGCATGTTGGAGTACAAAACTAAGCAGGAAAATACAAGACTATGTCGTCTAGAGAGGTGCGCATGATCTGCTGTATCCAGTAGCTGCAATTTAAAACTTGAAAAGATTGATTGAAGTGTTTGAACACAGAAATTGTTTTCTCTCCCTGGTATACTGTTTCTATCAAAATCTTTACGTAGCTTGGCCTAGGAAGATCAAGACATTCAGGAAAAAGCCAGAAGATATATTTTTTGAATGCTTTCTTTTCAGTGATTTTTTACCAGGTAAAGACAGAGGAGAAATATTCATAAAATGTTTATAAGAAAACTCTCTTCTTACTCTTATTCTCCTCCTTCCTATGTATTACACGCTCTCTGGAAGCATCACTTCCTCTTAAGTGTAAAACCTATCTCACCTCAGCATAAAAAACCAAATAAGCTGTAGGAAAGTAGAACTTTAATAGCACTCAGCATAAGTTTTCCTGTTTCTATGGAAAAGAATTGAAATTCATTACCAACACCATAAGGAGTTGTGATAAGCACAAAGCTTGTGGGTGAACAGAGATGAGTACAGCAAAATCTTAAAAACATTYTCCATCACCTCATATCTCAGAGTCTTCCCCTTTAACATCTTTGTAAAGAGGTGGAAATCCAGTATAATATCTGCCAGCCACTTCCAGAGAGAGAAATGAAATAATACTTTCCTGCTGTAGAGCTTCAAAAGCCCCACAGTCTCTTTTATTCTCAAGAAATGCCTGAGCAACCTACCATAAGGAAAGGGCAGCTCTCCGGTGCCAAAACAGACTGAGAAGGATTTAGGAACTGTTCATCTCTTKATGAAAAAAAATGAGGAAAAGAGGGATGTTAACCCAGGGGATTTTTTCTTGGTCAGGATTTTATTGTAGGGCTTATGGCAAATTCTTGGTTGACACCAACACTAAAACATTTTGGAAATTCTTGAGGAGGTAAACAAGTGTCCCCATTCAATGTATTTTATATTCTCCTTACAATATTTTRCCTGTTGTTTCAAATAATTTTTGGTTTTACCTGCTCTTGAGGAATGCATTTCTCTAATCAACAGCTGTCTATACCAGCCTTGAAAAACTGTCATTTCCATTTAGCAACACACCTCTATGACAGTTATTCGTCTACCTTTGCTGTGATTTCTGTTCCTGAAACAAATGTTTTTATGGCTGCTATAAATGTACACTAGCCCTGAAGTGTATCAAGACAGGCCCTGAAAAGTTTTCTGTGCCCTTTGTTTCATTCAGTTTCATTTCATAACAGCCTTTAAATAAAACCCATCATTTTATAGTATTTTATATAGCGGTGACTGAGGTTATGATAAGTGGACTGTTTGATTTAGCAAAGGAGATTTACTTTCATTTTGTGTTTTCRAATGCAAATAGTATGTTTTGAAATTGATAGGTTATCAAATACAGTATGCTTTAAAAAGTAATTTTGATGTGAGCTGTTCCTACAGATGATACCTGAAAAAATACACACTAAGTAACAAATGAGAGGAGAGTGGGAAGCATAAATCCGGTCAGTACTTCATGACAGGAACCTGCACACAGAAACATTTTTAAAACATGTTGATGGGAACATTTTTCCCCACTTATGCTTCAAGATGGTTGACGTGTTTGATAATAAATAGCCAAAGCCTCTTTCAAAATGTACGCAGGAAGGTTCAGGTAGGTTACTACAGAATTGATGCTGAATACTCTTAAATGAAAATGTTGTCACATCATTGTGAATTGCAGAGGAATTAACAGGAAAAAAAAAATCTACTCTACATCCACAGCCTTGCTTTTTCTGCAAATTTCTATGTACAGRATTATATATTTGCTTTACTTTTACCCTTTTCAGAAATTTCTTTCTTAATCTGATGTAAATCTTTGTAGTTTCCTTGATTTCAGAGAAACTAATCAAATTTATGTGGCAATTGAAGCATAACATACAACCCACAATATATATTAATGTTACTTTCAGGACACTATAACTATTTCACAAAGGAGCCTGATGAACTTACGGGAGATTAGACAAACTGTCCAGTGTAGCCACAGCAATCACTACCAAAACAGGAACATATCTTAGAGCTTCCCACATCTGCCTTCAGGTCTTCCAAAAGAGTTCCAAAAGATTAATGATTTGTAGTGTATTAGAGTGCTATGATCAAAGATACTACAGAATACTCCATATTCACTGTATTATTCTTTTTTTTTTAAAAAAAAAAAAAAAAGATTAATGTTTTCTCTCTAGGAAATGAAAGAAGTCACTAAAATTGTTATATTTTATTTTTATCYAGAATGTATAAGTGATGAAGGAAATAATCTGAAACACTGAATTCAAAACAGTCCTGATATATTATTTCATGTCGTCCTTATTCCATCATTTCAAAGCGTGTAAGATACTAGTATTAACTGTTTTTCTATTGAAAACCAGAAAAAGGAACAAAACACCAGAAGAAAATAATCATCATCTAAGAAGACAAATCTACTGTCACAAAAACAGTTATATTCTAACTGTGGAAATGTCTCTAGGGTAAGCATTTACCTGTCAGGGGTAAACTGGTCCAATTGGAAGGTGTCCATTTCTGTAAAGTTGTCCACACTTAGCTGTTCAAACTCCTTCATAATGCAGTGTTTGATGGTTTTAGCTCTTTCTACATTGATGCAGCATGCATTTATTTCTGACTGAACCCAAATGTCATATAATATCATGCTGTAATTCTAATGAGCAGGATGTTTAGACAGACAACAGTGGCTTACTGAGAATTACTTCAAATTGTAAAATGGAAGTTAGCAGTAAAGGGAGGATAAGCCTGGTGGAGTTGTGGGAGTTGTAAGAAGCAAGTCTAYCTCGGGGATTTTTTGGCTCACTAAACATGGTCACAAACACCTACTTACTCAGAACTGTCCTAATAACCACTTTTTCAAGTAGTGTGCAGTGTGGAGTAAAATGATCCATTTTTCTCCTCTTATGTTACATATACACTCAAGCAACATGGGTAACAAACTAAATTGTGCTGACCTTTATCAGAGACAGAGTGAAAGTGCTAAARGAGAAGTAACATTGCAGGATGCCATGTTGTCCATTTGCTATTCCACTTTCTAGGCTTCCTGATACCACATAACCACACTAATGAGCACATCARCTCAACACACATATGCACAAATCTCTTTAGCTAGCTCTAATTGCAGGGTGAATGTAAATGCCAATCACAGATCTGCAGCTACTTTAATGTGCAGGAAACAATAGATAATTTACAGTAGCCTCAACTATGGCTCATCAAAATAAAGTCTTCTCCTAATTATGTTCCAAGTTATCATGATATTCTAACCCTGTAAAACCACATTGTCATGTCATGACCACGTGCTAAACGAACTTCACCRAAGTTGCATATAATGAATGGTGCATGAATACTGCAAGCTGAAATATGCTCAGGTTATTTAGGAATCTTCCAATTTGCTCACAGAGAGGAGGAGAAGGAAACTAAATTCRTGTATCATTTGATTACTTCTCAGAAGCAGTTCTGCTAGTTTTCAAATTCACAACAGAGATCACTGAGAACAGTCATAGGAAAGGACAAAGGTGAACTTAAAGTCCATTCAGTACAGCTAAGGAATGTCTACTTCCTTCCAGGTAAGAACTGTCTTTCCTAGCAGCACTAGTTATGACTGTTTCACAAATTCATTTTCCCTCAAGGGCAATACAGGACTCAGCAACTYGGCATCTTCTGCATGGGTTTTCTCACAGATTGCCTAGATTGCCAAATTACTACCATCTCCTCTTTTTTCTTTGCATGATTTGCTAAGACTCCAAGGTGGTTGTCACTTCCATGAGCTTCTGCTAAACTGAGGAAAGCCAGCCATTGTGAAGTGAGCAATAGCATATATTTAAATAAATGCTGTCAGAAATGATTGAGGCACAGTAGGAGTGCCTCAGTCATCTTTCTACTGACTTCTGATCATATTTAGGACACTCTATTGCTCCAGAGCTCTGGCCTTCAGTTGTGACAGATCAGGCTGTTGCATGGCTGTTCTGAGGGAAGATGGCAATGAGCACTAAAAGTCAGAAACCTCTTAAAACCGGTCATTAAAAAAAGTTATGCTGACTACCATAGAACAGTTCAAGTTCGAGCTACAAAACAAAAGCAGTAAGGGTTATGGATCACGATAAACATGTAAAATACATTTCCTATTTCCAGTTGAACTTGTGTGAAGATATTTAAAGGCAGAGAACAAACTTTGTAGAGAATACAACTTGTCATTCAAATTAACTTCAATGTAAGACTTCACTGCAAGAAACACACAAAACCGCTCTTGGTGTTAAGTGTTATGGCTGTCACTTTCCAAATACTCCAAAAGTGACCTTGTCCTGAGTATTTGATAGTTAAGAGTAGTAGATCTAGGAGGTGCAGGCTGTTCAATAAAACAGAAWAACTTGACTACTTCCACATTTTTCTTTTAATTATAACCTCTATATTAGTGAGTTAAAAGATAAATGAGGAAGTCACTTATCTCCAAATCAGCATCCTCAAGCATGACATATCCCAACATGTGACAGACCGTTTCATAAACCAGCAATGATAGTCCTCTTATCATTTCACTGGTGCCCAAATGACTGCTTACAGCAATGGTGGACTATTATTAGGATGTACAATATGTACTAATAGAGCTTCATTTCATCAGTTCTCTAGAATTTCTTCTTATTTGTAATTTTTAAATGAATACAGAAATCACTCTAGTTAATTAAACTTAAAATATTAAAAAGAGTGGTAGATTTTAAGGAACCAGGCAAGATTAGTTGGTGTTCACAAGCAGACACTTACCTCATCACTTTGTTTCTGAAAACAAACAGCTGGAAGGCTGACTCATAGTCAATCAGGATTTGCATTAAATGCACAGGTTGATTTTCAGTGTGATTTTTTCATGATGATCAAGGGGAGCATGTGGTTTGGCTGCACTGATCTTCATGTGGGAAGGGGGATTAGTAAAAATATGACATTAGAATCAGAGCCTGGGTCTAGAGAAAGAGCTGTACTATATATGCAGATAACAAAAATCCCTGGTTAAAATAAAGACATTATAATACACATTCATCTTTCAGAAAGGTGAAAGTTAACAAGAAAACACTAGCACTTCTTGTTCAGCACCAGCACTAATCAAATGAGACCCACAGAGATGTATATATGCTGTCTGGGTAATAATGGTTGTACTTGTCTAGCCATATTTCAAAATAACAACAGTACAAACAATGTTTAACAGTCTCCCACTGTTCAGCCTACTTGTATACCATACTCTTTACATATGAACTCCTTGCCTACACTATTCATTGAGCTGATCAGACCCTTTGCAGGCATAAATCGTTTCTTATTCTGGACTTGTATAGTGCCTAGTACAATCAGGTCCTGATCTTGGTTGGTGTCTTGGGCAGCACTGAATGAATAAAAATTACCAATGTCACCCAGGAAGTTGTTAATGATTGTCATCAATCACTGACCTGCTTAGATGTGATGGATATACTGAGCTTTTTTCATTCAGGCTGAATGAAAAAGCCATAAAAATGCATTACATGTGGGAAAAGCTGAAACAACGGCAACCACTGCCTGAAGCCCAGCTCAGCAAGAAGAAGTCATGTCAAGCTGGCCAGAAACTCATGCAAACCAAGAACCTGGAGTGCCACTGGGTTCCAGGCAGTGGCCATCAAGACCGGTGAAAAAGATAAAAGAAAAGCAGTAGAAAACAATCTGTGAGGAAATCAAGAAAAAGTCTCTTTTTGGCATGGTATTTCTGTTGCAACAAGAAAGGATAGCTATGCAAGGATAGCTGCCTACTTCATTTCTATGAAATACAGGAAAACGAGAGCATGAGTACCTTCGTTATAAAGTAACACACGACTCAACATAGCTGCTTCACCAGTGGGAGCTAGAGGGAATAGTCCTGCTAACCGCTCAAGAAAGAGATAAGAGACTCAGCCAAGCAATTTGTCAAGATCCTGTCCTGGTGTGAAGGGAGGAAAGAAGTGGTGTGCAAATTTGAGCAAAAMCAGCTGAACCAATTCGCCTCCTTAAAGACTACAGAAAGCTGTGTAAATTCAATTCTACATTCCCCGTAGCAAGGGGAATAAACTAGGACATTTTAGAAAGCCCTAGTGCCACATATGCTCCTGCGGTGACATTTGGGAAGTGCAGACAGGGGAGGGATGACTGGACGTGGTGAACATCAGACCCCGCAGCRTTACAGCCCCTGGCAGAGCCGATGCCGCTGTGCCGGGCAGGGCGGATGTGCTCTCCCTGTGCCSTTCCTCCCTCCACCGCGGCCTGCCAAGGACCGGGATCGAGGTTCAAAAAGTTTCAGATAAGCGAAGCAGAGGCTAAACTAGCTAAGTGGCAAGGGGATTTATGGAACGTCAATTTGCTAAGCTCAAAAAGATTTTGAAAATATAGCCCGAAGGAAAAAATACGAGGAGGTCAACATAGCCATTTCAAGCCAATCCCAGGAAGGTCACTGAGAGTCTTCCACTGGTATTAGTGGGCTTTTCATGCAGCTGTGTAAGGGCTGAGTTCTACTGCACAGTTCAGCAAACACCTAAGCACTGGGCCAGCAAAAAGTTTTGTTGCCTCTGTGGGAACAGTTGCTTGTGTGCTGTTAGGCATCGGCTTAAAGACACTACTGAGTTTCACCCCAAAAGCCCAGTYCTAGAATAACTGAAGGGGATAGTCCCTTTGATGACTAATTAATCATTGAGGGCTGTGTTTGCAACTGAAAACAAAAAAATAAAAAAGTCACATTAATCTTCAGAAAAAAATACATAAGAGCAATTCTAAGGACATGCTGAGTTCACTTGCTGATCATTTGMTTATAGGGAAGTCAGTTTGTTAGTGGTATGTTATTAGGAAATGTTTTTCCTTACTTGTTCGTAATGCCCATTTCAAMAGTATTGAGTTTAATTTTCTCACTTTTGACAGCTCAAAGAGGTGTGATTTTTAGATATGAAGAACGAGCTGTCATTAGCCTAGCTGTGAGTTATTTACTYGTACAATTAGTGATAAAACCAACATGGAGTGATGGAATCTCTCCTGCACCTACTTTCTAGAGATGCATATGTACCTGTAGACCACGATAGATAAGCAGGTCAATTAGAAWCCAAAGAAATTTCAAATCCTTTCTGAGCTATTTGCACAAAGTATTGGAAATGGGGGTTGTGACAGCAACCAAACTCCAAGATATTTCAGAAGGGGGAAAAAAAAAAGTGCTTAAAGTTGATTTGATTTAACATCAAATTCAATTTRACAATGAGAACATGAACATTTTCTAAGCACAAAGGCCATGGACAAAGCAGTAAAGTAAAATCCCAGAATGCTACTAKAGTGAATTAAGTTTAACTTAGATGCCCTAAACCAGTGGACAAAAATAAATCAGATCTATTATCACATTTTTTCTAAAAGGCCAAAAGGTCAGATGTCAGGAAATTGGATAAATAATAGAGGCAAATACAAGTAAAGAGAGATAGGCAAAAACTAAGGTCTTTTTTTCAATAAAAATGATAATGAGCAGCAGCTTATATAAGACTGAGAATAATAAATAAAAAGGTAATCTGACAATACTTTTCTATGGTTACTGAATAAAGCGCTTGGACAAAACTTTCCCAAAAGTCTTAGAAGAACTACCAGCTATGACTGGAAATAGTGGAAACAAAGGGAAGCAAATGTTACAAAACCAAACAAGTCTGGAGATCTAGTTTTCATGTTCAAGGGACACCAGTGGAGTGAATCCACTTGAGACACTTAAGTTCCATAGAGGTATCACTCATAACAAATGAAATGAGTTAGAAAAAGAATTCTTGTATCTGCTTATATTAAAAGCTCACACTGGACATTAAAGGCAAATCAAAGCCAAAAGAAWAGAGGTCGTTAGTAGAGATGATTCATAGAACCACAGAGTCACACTCCAGGTTAGAAAGGACCTCAGGAGATTTTCCAGTCCTATTCCTCAGCTAAAGAAGCATCAGCTACAGCAGATTCCTCAAGACTGTGTSCAGATCGGTTTAGTCTATGGGTATCCTGTTCCAGTGTTTCATCTCCCTCATGGTAAAATTAAAGCAACCAAAAACAACAACAAAAACATTTAAATGGAATTTCTTGTATTTCAATTTGTGTCAGTGGATACTCCCCAAAATAGTCTGCTTTGTCCTTTTTACTCCTCTCCATCAGGTTTTTGTGCACATKGATAAGATCACCTCGGGTATCCTCATCTTAAGGCAACAGTCCATCAATCTCAGCCTCTCCCAATGTGACTCATGATGTGTCCTCTGATTGTCTCTACGCTGCTCTATGCCCTACGCTCGACTCACTCCAGAACATCCATGGCTATCTTGTAYGGAGGTCCCCAGACCTGGACACAGTGGTCCGGATGTGGCCTTACCACTGCTGAGTAGAGAGAACAGACAGCATCCCTTCATCTCCTGCCTATGACCTTCACACCACCCAGTACACTCTTGGTGTCTGCTGACAGGGAGCTGATAAGGAGCGTTTCTGGCTCAAGCTCAGCTTATTGCCCACCAGGACCTTCCCTGCAAAGCTGCCTTCCAGACAGGCAGCTCCRAGGCTGTACTGGTGCAAGCGATCACTCCTACTCAAGTGCAGGACTCAGGACATCCGGCAAAGTCCTGGGAAAAGCTTCCAAAGGAATTATATGGTAGGTGTAATAGAGGCAACTAGAGAACTGCAYGGAGCAGTGGATCAGTGTTCATGGTTTCTCATATCTTTAAGTAGTATGGGTACATTAAAATATGGAGACTTTTAATGTAATCCTACTGAGATTTACCTACATTCTTTACCCAYGCGAAGGTACCTCATGGATGTCAGCAAAGTCAGGAAGATATTTAAACAATTCTAAAATCAGCATTATTCCTCGTCTGTGATATGCCTGAACAAGTAAACTGGTGATAAAAGATCTGGGATATGAATCTGTCATCTCTCTCTCTCTCTTTCTTTTTTTTTACTTTTGCTTTKTTAGTATATTCAATATTCTCAAAAGTTGAAGAGCGTTTTCAAATAYGAAAAAAGCTAAATTTCTCTTTGGATTCAAATTTGTCTTAAATTAGTGGGGTCAGTTAGAATGAGAGAAAATTACCTTTAGCAAGTGAGATATAATATAATGACAAATTATATTATAATTATAAAGTAATATAACAGCAAATTGTAAATACAATGKTAATACAAGACCTTCCTCTGCCTCTAGACCTTTTTGCAGAAGCTGTGGATCTCAAATACTTTTATGTTTCTATAACCATATTACTATGTCTTTTTTCTTTTAATTTAAAATGGAATTATTTTATATGGTGCAGTCCATGACAAAGACTAGGRTTTTGGGATATTAGCCATCAGATTTAGAGTAGGAAAAAAAATACATAAGACATTTGACAAATCCGTTTTGCTGTGTGTTCACTCATTTTTCTTAACAAAAAAAATCATAAGAATGTGAGAAGATGGAGTTTTCAGATCTGACAACCAAATAATCAGGGGGTTTTAGAGTCTGACTGTTCCTCTAAACTTGCTTTCAAAGTATTTTTATTATACTACCATTCTTATGCAATTATATAGCTATRGAGTCTACAAATAATATTAGACGGCTGACAAAATAAGACATCCAGACCTAAGCACTTCTGTTAGCTCAGAAACCAGTAATGCTGGAAGGAACTATTTCTAAAGTAGAAATTCATATAAATTAATTGACAGAAAAAAAAAAAACCCAGCAAACATTTATATGAACTAAAGAGCTTGTGTGAAATAGTCAGATTGCAATCTCATATCTCACATTTCTCTATGGTCTCAAGTCAAAGTTACACCAATTTAAAGCTAGAGATATTTAGGTAGAGTTATGCAAGGAAATTGTAATTTTTTAAAAGTAACATTCTAAAGTTTACTGAACACCACTTTTCACAGAAGTCTGAAACGGCACATGAGGTTTCAACTCGTCTCTGTCATGATCTATTATGGAGTAACATATAGGGAACAACTCCACTGGTTTTGAACACTTTCATACCCTCCTTTTCTTTGTACTATTTCACTACAGGAATTAGAAAAAAAGATTTCTCAGCAAGCACCAATCACATGCAGTAGCTGTTCAGTGCAACTTTCTGCTTTATCTAAAACTTACTTCCAGAAGTGCATTTTTTATTGCCAAACGATTACTGAGAGAAATGGAAATGTAGTTTTGTTTGGATAAAGAAGGAAGTAGTAATATTAGAGACTCAAGATTTCCACATCTGACAACTTCTACCTAAATAGTTTCTAACCAAAAAGGCATACGCTTGGGATCTCACTAATTTTTCAAAACAAACATGTGCAAAGGTGATGAATTAAGGTTATGCAGGCCACCTTCATTCTGGCACTACCTCTTTTCTACATATTTGACTTTGCAACCTGAACGTTCTTTTAGTGTAAGATTCTTGTATGCAGTGCAGTGTTTTAGTATGAGAGCCAAAAACAGCTGCATGAATAATGCAAAACCCTTGCGTACCACAAGTTTAAATCCAGTAAGTATGCAAGGGCCTATTTTGGGGTTGGGGATTCATTTGTTTGCAGTAATTTGGATATCAGYGTCAGAGAGTGTCACATTGCTCTGCTCTGTAATTTGCACTGAAAATTCGTCTCTCAGAGACAGCGCTTTCAGGACAGCATGAAAGGGCTCCAAGARCACGAGAAGCAACTGGATCAACTGAGCTTACACTCACAAGTCTTTAGAGGAGATAGAGTTGCATACCAAGCCAGTGACTAAGGAAAAGACTGGAGAGGACAAAGAAGGATGAAAAGACTGTTTCCTAGTGGTTAGAGGAAAWGATAAGGAAAAAGGAATCTGGAGGCAAAATCCATTCCTGCATTAACAGCAGTGGTTACATGAGAAGCAAAATTTATCCAGATGATTTTATTCCGGATACCACATCTTCAAATGTTACAATCTATAGGGTGCAGAAGGCACTTCATCCTTGCAGAATTTAGAAGARGCTGAGAATCGTAACTTATAAAATATAGGCTTAAGATCTGTCCCATTTCCAGTCTAAATCACAGATTACYCATGCAAATATGAAGATGTTTAACTTTTTTCAGAGCAGTTTTTAAACCTATGCTAAATAAGGGATTTAAGACAAGTCTAAAAACTTAGGTTACTGTAATGATTTCAGAAGACCTAACCACTTCTTCAGTGCCATTATAAAACAATAAATTCTTCTTTATCTTTCATTCCTTTTGAGTTTATGAGACAATTTATGCTGTTCCATGCCAGCACAGGATAGTTAGGTTAACTGTGGTGTAACAGAGATCCATTTGGCTTGGGCAAGCTGAGTGCCAGACTAGTYCCTAAAAAGAAAAGGAGTCAGGAGAAGATGGCCTCATAAAAAGCACCTTGGTAATCAGATATGAAGGTTTATGGGAAAGGTGGCATGTTCTTACTGGAAAAAGCAGGTATTTGAACTTAACTACTTAAGTGATGTAGCTCCATGAAGACAAGTGAAAACTTGGCCACAGCTACCACACACAGTTTTGAAATAACTTATGCTCCTCTCTACAGTATAAATAGACCTTACATCACCTTAACAGTTATTATTTTCAAAGCCTAGGAAATGAAATGCAAAAGGCACTCAATGCAAATCTTAAGTATGCACAACTAAACCCTATTTTACTTAAATATTTAAGCACATGCACAGGCATTTACATTAAAGTTGTTCTATTTATGTGCTACTTGCTGGATGAGTATCCTAAGTCAATAAGATTCAGAAAACGCAAAAGTTTGCGTGCCAGCAGTGACATGATTTTGGCAGTCAGAGGACCTTCTATTTCTGTTTTTTGATTAAATAAGTTGCTTATTATAAGATATAAAAGGGAGCTTAGTTAACCCTATTTTCTTTTCAAATCAATATAAACCAGTCACCCTCACTAACTTTTTCTACAAAGGTATGTAAATATTCCATCTATATACTTCCTTTATATGTATTTCCATTTTAGGAATTTGAACATTTGCTTTGTTATACACTGGCAAGAACAGTACATATTTTTCTYAAATAATACCACATTTAGCATTCCTGGAGATCCTCTGTTCTCTGCCTGTAATAGAACTACACTCTCCATTTAACTGGCATTGGATGAGGACCATGCACAGCACACTTTTATCCTGAAGGATCCCAACATCCTCTGTAAAGTAACTGATCTACAAATCAACATAAGTACTCTTATGTGGCTTGAAATGCAACCAGTCGTTAACTGTATACAAATACTAGTCTATAGTTTGGAACAAGCAGTGAAAAATGGAACCCTTCCTAAAAACTAATGATGCTGTGGAAAAAGTAAGCAATATATCATTAACAGATCTGGAATTCAGACAAGACAGAGAAGCTGATCTCACGACTTTTATGATGCACCCCAAAGAATACAAAGTGAACTGAGGAGGTCTTAGTTTTATGTCTTACCCAAAGAGAGCATCTTTAAGAGCACACAGAGGCCAATTTCAGTTATGGTTAGTGCTCTTTTTAAGTCCAAATACAAAATTTTATTCTACAACCTGTGTCATAAAAACAAAAAAGCGGACATTTATAAAAGAAGACATTTATAAATATGGATATAGGTCTTAAGAACATTGAAGACAAGCATTAAAATTTCCTGTGAAATTTCAGAATACTTACTGACCCCAGATGCTACTTTCTGGTCTAGCATAGTGTCTAGATTTTCCTTCAAGAAAAAAGTTCTACAGTTCCTGACTAGAATAAGGCATCTTCTGTGTGGCCAGGCTCTTAAGATCTTCCTTTAGTATCTGTAAGACTTTCAGCGTGTGCTGACCTGATTGCAAATACACTAACATGGTTGCATTGGAATAACGACTCTCTTACATAGCTATTGCATTCAGCTGAGACAGGGGGAACTTCCAGCAACAGAGGTTGTGGCTGCTCCAAGCACAGTACATCACCTTCAACAGTGAAGATCAGGTTTCTAAACYATGGAGAACAAGCTGTACCTCCATCAAAAGTGTTTTTTTAACTTACTAGCAATTTATCATAGTAATATACTTCCCCAAGTGGGTGTACTGTCAGTAGAGGCAGGAGGGAATGTATACGCATTGTATGTATTCTGTTCTTATGCTCTTATTCATCTTTCTGTAACAGCTTTGAGCATGAATGTATCGCACAAGACCAYTGCCTCTTACGTTCATGAGATCAGAAGAGGAAAATAATCCATCAAAATACATCAAAACTAGGAASAGGAACATAAAGGACTAGGCAGTGGAAGTAAATGAGGAAGTAACAGAAAGGTTAACCATGTTATCTAAAAAGATAACATCAGAAATTCMAAAATTGAGACTTTTTCAGAAAAAAAAGTCACATTAATGAAAGTATGRATGTATTGACACTGAAGCAGTAAACTGATGAACAATGAAGGTGTTTTTGGTGTCTAATTATAATGTTTTCAGCAAAACTGTAAAACAAAATTGTGTGATATTTTAACAGGGGACTATCTGCATGAAGAAGCTGTAATTGAACCTGAGTAAATGGCAAAGACTGAAAGATACTGAAATGAAAACCTCAGCATTACTAATTTGCCATTTCTTCATTGCATTGATCTTATTTGAAAGTGAGTAATTTTGTTCTTTCTCTTTTATTTCACTATTAAGTAACAGAACCAACATGTTACACTCTTGGTACAATCCRTCGGGAAACTACACAGTTCCTCAAACTGTTTGGTCATCTTAGTTCAAGGATTTGTTTTATATAGTGCTCTTGACATACAAGAGAGCCTGATTTTTCTTTCTCCCATTGGCCTACTAACTAKTCAAGTCCAAGCAAAGTCCCAATATCTTGCAGAAACATGTCCATGAAATGTAAAGAATTTCTGAGAGAAGTAACACAGAGTTTGCACACAAGCAAAAGGCTTTACATTTTCTCCCTGTAGCCATTACTAGAGGTCATAGACRGAATAATCCCAAAGCCTGTAAAATGTTTTTGCAGTTGCTGACATACATCCTTCTTTTTCAGGGAAAGCCTGAAACTGTAGTACATCAAAGTCTGGCTGAAATAGCTGTGCTAATGTTTGCTGAGTTGTAATATACATGCTTATGTATTACAGTGCATTAATATAGAATAATCAAACATTCTGATCTTACTTCCAAAAAATCTRAAGTCATAGAGATTCTATGAAGGAAAAAGAAATGAATTTTTAAAGTAACATGATAAAGTGCCACAGGAATCTTTTGAAAATGTTATGACATTTGCTATCTTTTCTATAGCATTTCTATAGCATTTTTAAAAATCATCTTTACACCTCTGTCAGCAGATTGTATGGGATGATAGAGAAGTTCTAAAGTTTCTAAAGAAATCTCATTATGAACTTCTCAATTATGTAGGGATAAAGTCTAAAGCAGAAGAATAATATTTTAATATTTGAATCAATAACCTAAAAGGGAAGACCAATACCATTAATAAGAGATACTCTGACCAACAAGATGATGGCAAAAACACAGGCACGTTCACAAGTCTCAGAACTGTTGTACATACTGTTGTATGTGCACATGACAGTTCAGCAGTAGCTGAAATTAAAGAATTTGTAGCCCATAAGTTCATCATCTTCTGAACTTTCCCATTTCCAAATGGAAAAATTTCAAGGATCAGAACTGTGGAAAAGCCTTGCACAGTCCTAGAAGAGCTTCTTGAAGTGAAGACCAAAGCATTAGAGATGACAAATATTTGTTACTACTGCCTAAGCTACAAGCTAAATACAATACATACTGCTTATTGTTTACCCAAATAATTAATTCTTCCAACAGTCTTATTAGATAGGACTATAGAACTACCTTTGTTTTGCAGAAGAAAAAAATGAAGTAGAAAGGTTAACTGAAGATTTTCCTGTAGGMACAAATAGGAAAAACAGCTCCAAAGTAAATAGCTTTGATTCACCATATTATACCATCTTCATCACACATCACACATCATTTGCTATAGATTYAAGTCTACAAAAGGAAACATTCCTGGCTTTCATATTTGCAGGAAAAGTTAGAGCTGCAACATAATGTATATCTGGTCCCAAGCCAGAATTTTGGATATAAGCTTGACACCAAATCTGGGTTCAAATGACATTGATATCCAAATAAAACACAATAAACATACAAATCTGTAGACATAAGAGCACAGATGGTGTTGTCCATATGTTCTAATGCCATACTCAGAGGGAAAGTCCAAGAACTTAAAACACAATTTTTCCTCTTTACTGATACAATAATTAAATTCCCCAAGAATATATTCAAAGGCTAAAAGAAGGAAGCACTGGGAAGTTGGTAGTATTGGCTTATTGAACAAGCAAACCAAGTGAGAACTGCCAAGATTTATAGATTTTACGTGATGATAGTGCAAATCTTAACCACAGCATGTTATCCGTTAACCATGTTGTAAAGGCTAAGGACACAGGATGAACTGCCATATATAACGTTTCCTTTCTAGATGGCTGGGATAGCTTAATAAAGGAACCCAAGGTGGCAAAATTATTTTTACCATTTACAGAGAAGAAAAGCTTCTTAAAACAGTCCAGATATTGAAGTAACAAGGACATTTTTTCCTCTCAGGTTTATTGCTAACATTTAAAACAATGCTTCTATTAAAAAGTATTTTCACATTTGACCAGTTTAAGGGGTTCATTATTCTCATGCTGTGCAATTATGCGTACTTTTCCTAAGTATTCTCTTCCTCTCCACACCAAGTGATAATTTTAGTACTTGCTTGATGCTTAGAATGTGATAATGGTATTTGGAAGGAAGTCTTTTATTGAGTTCTGGAAAAATTGACAGTCTCACTTCACAGGCATCTACATGAAAAAAAATCAGTAAGCACTTTGGTTATTTCATCCACATCAGCTTAAGAAATGAAAGATTGCAAACTTCATATTGTTTAGCACATTTTGAAATGTCCCTACAGTTCAAATACTATATATCCATAAAAAGAATGTAAATATAAATATATCTTTACACTATTCCCTAACTTATGGGTATTCAAAACCTTCCAAAGTTATTTTAATATTACTGCAGAATTAACTCATATGTATATCTAAACTTATGCTACACTGTACAAAATGATGTGACCATTAACTAAACACACATAAGGATAGAGGGGTTATATAGTRCTTATCCAATCCTTGCCTAAGTTTTTGGGCAAGTTTCTCTCCGAATAATTTTTCCYAAATACATATTTTCTCTCTTTTTTCTTATGAAGATTTGATGGAAATTTTCTAAGGACTTCTAAAGTGAACACACTTCTAATATTTCTGTGCATCGATTGCTGTTGAGAAAGAAAATAAATAACATTCCATATTTTGAAGTCATGAGTCAGTTGTTATTCTTTCAACTAACATACTCACAAAGGAGTTGGTCTGAAGAGATAGGATTTGGAAATAAAATTTAAGTRTGTTTTGCTGAGTAAAACCAATCAAGATTTTTTTCCCCAAACCAGTGATTTTTTTCTAGCCTCTTATCTACCATGAGCTTACTTWTGACTGAGTAAATGAAACCTTAAGGTAAAAAGTTGCACAAAAGCACATTTGGGAAAGAGCATTTGGAGTAATGATTATATAAACAATCTGCAGTCCTGGTCTTAGGAGGATAACCTGGAATGTTAAAGTCTAACAAGTATTGCCCTCAGCTAATAGTCCTTCACCAAGGAGAAATATTTCTTAGCAGAAACATCCACCTTTAGAAAACAAACTGTCCTTTCACATTTAAAAAAAATCCCCAAATGCCCATTATAAATAGCAGTCTATTTAGCACCTCTTCAAAGCCTTGAGAAAAAAATCATCTATTTTAAAAAGAACATTAGGACCACAATATCAGAGGACTCACAGTGATGAAACACCACTTTAAGACTTCTGTATATCCTCTTACTAACTCCTTCAAACACATTGTGTTACGATGCAATCTTTAATAACACTATCACATRGCATTTTCTTTTTCCCCAAAGGATCCTGCTTCACTCCTTGCACAGGATGCAATGTGCCCAGTTAATGAGCATCTATCCAATATTCTTGTCCTCATCATCTTTCCAGCATCACTTTTTCCTCCAGCAGCTCCAGTGTCCCTCCAGCCCTTGCTGGAGCCTCACAAACTGGCTCTCAGGYTACAGAGGGGGAAGACACTGTATCACATCCCACCTTCCCATTCTCCAGCCAGATTTTGCCAAGAGGGAAAGGAAACCAAAGGATCTGCTGCTACTGCTGCTAACTGTGAGAGGAGATGTGAGCAAAGATCACAGATACATTTCAGCCTTTTAGTCCCTCCTCTTTCCAGGGGAAAGGACAAGGGAGCAGGGTTAGGCTGCCAAGCACAAGAAGAGAGAAATCTGTGTGCCCTGGTTTGTGTCTATCCAGTCTTCTGACCCACGTCCTGACACATCTCAAGTAGTTGGAAGTGTCCTCCCCCACGACTCATGAGGACACCGGAAGCTACTCCCTCCTCCTTAAGGTAGCCTATCTCCATCCCAACTCTGGAAGGAACAATAAAGCTGCCAAAGTCAACTATGAAATTTAAATGCATTATAAAATTGAACTAGATCKTTACAACATGGTTGTTACTGTTTCTCATGAGCTGCTTAAGCTCTAGGTGGGTCGTTCTAGGTCCAGGTATCTAGTGTGAGATGTTTATTGCTTATTTTTTCAGAATACCTCTAAAGTGCGCCCTGTAGCACTGTGTATATTAGAGCAGAATCCTGGTCCATGTCCAGCATCACCTGGTGTCACAAAAACGGACTCTCTCCTGTCATGTCTGCTGGAATGACTTCTTCTCTTCAGCTTGTGACATTAAGAAGAGTGTTTGCCTGGATAGTATACAACCTCAGTACTTCAGTTCTTCTAGAACTMTCCATTAGAGGCCTTCACATGTGTTGCAAACATGGCATAAGGATTTGGTAATGACAGTAAYGAGCAACCTCACAAAGTGTTTACTTCCATATCTGGATAGTGTCTACTATTACAAGTTACCCCATTTACAAGAGTATACGGACATTTAACGATCCAATGAAAACACAACACTCCTGGGAAGTTAGGGCTGAGTGTTTTGGTTTTTGTTTTTATTTGGTTGGTTAGTTAATTATTTAGTGAGCAGCTGAATAAAAGAATTGCAGAGCTATCTCTTTCCATTCCAAGGTCTCTCCTTTACGCTTTTATATCAAAGACTCATCACAACTATGAACTGCTCCTCAGAACTCTATCTTATGATGCAGAAAAGATAATGATTGAAGTAATTGCTGATAAGCACAACTTACAGTTACACGTGCAATTTTAGAAGCAACTGTTCTTACACCTATCCATCTTCACTGAAAGAAAGGAAAAAACCCAGCCTTTTCTTGCTTGTTCATCAAAATTTGAAATCCAGAGGAGGGGAACAAACTACAAAGAATTACATGAATTATTTGCTAGGCTATGGATGAAAAATACACTTGGGAATTATCAACTTTAAAACACTTACACTTGGACATTGCATTCTTTTATCTAAAKCAGGCTAGCCAGGGAGAAGGAAAGATGTACAAAGTTTAAGTGCCTTAATTGCTTTGGAGATCTGCTTTTGGATGTATTTAAGCTCCCTTTAGGCTTATAAGCCTGTGGAGCCTTGGAAAAAAAGAAAAAGAATGTTTAATCCTTCCCCCCATCCATCATTTAATGTTTCCAGACTTTCTCAGATCTAATTAGCAAGGATTTACACCAATAAATTAAGCTTATATATTTAAAAGTGCAACACACATCCTAGCATTCCACTGAGCTTAACTGTACTAAATTGCAGCCTTACCTTCATTTTGTCCCCTAAAAAAAGAAAAGAAAAAAGGAAAAAGAAAAAAAAAATTCATCAGTTAAAACACACAGAACTCTTAGTATTTTCAGGATTATAGTGACTGTGTTGAAAAAAAATGAAAAAGAATGTGTGTTAATCCCTCATAATCTTCCTGAGCATCAGGATCTGTGAGCATCTTCATTATTAAAAGTATCATTGCTCAAACTTCCCCTATTAGCAAGTAATTATTTGACTACTCCATTTTACTTCAGTGAGTTCATAAATCACTTGCTTTGGAGATTTATTTTGGGGAAAATTATACAAAAATTCATGTGCTTGGGCCTAAAAATATTCATTTCTTGTCTGCTTTGCATACATGGTGCACTACCAGCCCTCAATTTAAAAGCATGTCTAAACTAGAAGAAAACAATTCCTCAGCATACAGTGCAAGGCTGAATCACATCTCATTTACACTGGTATAAACAAGGAGGAGGACCATTGAAATGAAGGATTTTATGATACTTTAAATAAAGAACACAATTCATGCTTGCTTTTCAAAGAAGTGTTGCAGTTGCATGCGAGGACTCTGCAATGACAAAAACTGTTCAGAAACTATCAACTTTTCTAATAAAATCTTACAGAATTTTTGAAGGATTAAAACCAACAAATAAAAAAAGCCTAGTTTTTATCTAAAAGCCTTTGAGAATTTGATAAAGATTAGTCCTCCCTATGAAAATTATAGAGGTTTTCTCTAACTGTCTATTCAGACAGGATTTAATTAGCAAAATAAAGGGAGTATGGAGAAACAAATAAAAGAACAAAAAAGAAAATCTTATTACACACTATTAAATTCAATAAAGCTTTTCAATCAGAGAATATCAAGTCTTATTTCTGATAATCCCTGCAYTGTGATAAATCAGTACTTACTGCTCTAAAGACTCTGCCCCAAACAGTCTCAAGCAGAAATCTAAATATGAACGTTCTTTAAATTGGGTCCCACCAGGTATTGTTTCATCTAAAACCCAGTGTCCTGTAACTGGATTCCCTTAAAGAACCTTGAATCAAAACACACGATGGCTGGGATCATCAGTCCTCTTTCCAGCAGGTGCTTCTTATCATCCAGCACCAAGGTATAACTCAAACCCCTCAGGCTTCTTACCCCTCCATCCCAGATTGATCTTGCATCTCTTGCTGTCCCTTAGTTCAGCTTCACTTTCAAGAATATAATCCCCATATCAGTYCTCACTATATACATATATACATATATATATATATTTTTTTTTTTCTGGAAAAATAAGTGTGGGCTTAAAATCCTTTACAACAAGGTCCTGCAGAGATAAGTGAACAAAGACACTCTTAAAACACTTTTTGAGATTGGAGCTTGCTATTTCTTTTTCAGGAATATGAATAGTCCTTCCACTATAGAGTAACAGAATATAGAAGAAGATGTTACCCTGACTAAGGAAATATCAATTTCAAAATGCTAATTCCCAAATATATTACTGATAGAAAAACTTGGATAACAGAGATGGATTATATCCCATATTTTTGAAGTGAAGAAAACACATAAATCACACAAACAACCTCCTGTGACAAGTGTTTCTCAGGATCAGAAATCTGATTAGAATCTGAAGATTCTGGCCCAAGAAGAATCTAGCCCAAGGTAAGGGATTTTGATGATTATGTTTCCTATCTTAATCACACATGCCTGATCCCAAGATAAATAGATTATTTCCCAGCAATACATCTAGATAGCAATTTACTGTAACAACCTCTGTAAGCAATTTCAATTCTTATGCAGACCTTACTATATTGTATTTTCAAAAAGTACAGCAACAAGAAAATGAAAGTAGAGGATCAAAAGCATATCTTTTATATAGGTACTAGCAAAACAGCTTTAAAGTAATGCATAAAGGTGCTTAGGACCTCAAAAAACCCACAAAGATTTGGGGTCTAGTTCACTTTTTATTAAGATTTTTTGATGGCGGCGTAAAGAAAGCATAAGAAGTTGGTCTTTGGAAAAAGATAAGAAACTTATGGTAAGAAAACCTGAGCCCACCAAATCCTCTGACTGACATCAATGTGGACAGCAGCAAATATTTCAAGTTCAGACTCTTGCTCCAAATCAGGAAATGTTTAGRGCTCTGAATTTTCTAACAATCCTACATGTACATTGCTGCTACAAGAGGAACAGTTTACATGGGAGGGTGGAAATATTCCTTATGCAAAGATTATTTACCAAGCAACTCTAGAGGTCCCTTCCAACCTTAAATACTCTATGATGCTGTGATGCTGTTAAGCCTGATTTGCAGGGCACAGACTAAGCTTAGCTTATGCTCAACTACTCAAGTATAGCCCAGAGTCTTTGTTATGGGAAACCAGCACATTTTCCAGTGTGGTGTTTTTTGAGACAATCTGGTTGTTGCACAGCACTGATGTTTATGGTAGATGAATTTCCTGCATTCAGATAAAGTATCCTCTGACTTTCTTTACACTCACCCTGCAGTATAAAACAACAGGGCTTCCCAGAAGTAGTATGTAACATGAATCCCTAACTCTATGCCCAAATGTTCCTCAGAACAAGAATTTTGTTCTGTATGTAGTGAGATGTACTGAAATGGAGTGAGATTTCCAAAGGAAGCTGTTATTCACCTAACAGGATCTGCAGAAGGGACACCTTTCCCTYACTTTTGTTGCTTGTAATCATGGTGGATTTACTTAAGAAATCCAGGGAGTGCACATTAATAACATATATGTGATGTTACCACTTCCAAAGCATCAGCTAATGAGATTGACCCAGCTCATCACAACCTAGCTTGTTCATAAAATATAGCCAATCCTCCAGCGACGAGAAAAGAGGAAAATTCAAGGTTTGTTTAAAAATTCTGCTGCACTACACTATGAGAAACTCCTATTTTTCTCATAGAAGTGAGACGCTGTAACAGTGCCAAAGTCTCAGTCTAGGCACAATACATCCTCTTCTATTGATACATGTAGGCACAATTTCTCTCATCTTTGGTAGRCAATTGCCATTGGAAACTAGCACTTATGAAAGACAGAAAGTCGAGTAAYAGAAAAAGAGCATTCAAGTGCAGCAAACAGGCTAGATCCATGGCTAGATCCATGACCTCAATTTGGTATTTGAAAGTTCCTGTTCTGGAGATGACCCTCAAGCCTAGCACTGATGAGATTTAAACTACTCACAAAGGTCTGTGACAATCCTTACAGTTCCTACTCTAAAACCATCCAGGACCAGAACACTAGTCTGTGATATGAGTTCAGCTGTCTTTAAACTAGCCAAGAACCTCTATGCTCTGAAGGTTTATGCTGCTGGCCACTGCTAACAGCTTTAAATTTCCTCTAGACAGCCAGCTTCACTTACTAATCTACTGTGACTCTCACAAGCTGTTCTGCACATGGTTTCTCATGTCTTATATTTCCATGCTACCACCATTCACAGTGAATTCTGCTTATTTAAAGCATGCAGTCCACAATCAACTCTACAAATGACCTGGGGTAAAGCATATTTTTTATTCTTATTTAAGATTTTTTTTCTATAAATGTTGCCATGTAACCGCAGAAAACACATGCAACTTTAGGCCTGTGTCATCAGGCCAAGTAATTTCTAAAGAATTATTTAAGCAGAATCTAGAGTCTCAGTCTCATAGGTAAGAAATGTGAGAAAATAAAAATGTGACATGAATATGTATAGATATTTGGATATATTTTATCCACTTTTATATTTGTATGTTCATATCCCAGTGGTTACTTTTGTCTTTTATAAATTATAGAGTATCAATATACAAGCAACTGGTGTGAATGCATCAACATTCACCTGAATTATATGGKTTTTTTAAGACATCTGATACAGAAGAGAGGACTATTGTTAAGGCAATGCATTATTTTGGATAGCTCACTTTTTGTCCTAGCCAAAAAGCTTTTACTGTCTCTTTCTGTTTTGAGTTGATCATCTCTTATTCACTTAGATGCCTGGGTAGAGAAGAATAGGTGAGACTCTTAAACAAAACTATGATTCTGGAGTTAAAAATCCAATTCTTAACTAAAATACAGGATTCAGTGTATGTTCTTGTCGAATCTTGTAATCTCTCCTAAATCCCCAYGTCTCAGTTGTTAAACTGAGACAACACTTTCCTATCAGTTAGGAGATAGCAGGAAATGAAAGATGCCCAGTTCTATGTTAATTAATGTTTCTTTAAATACTATTTGGGATCTTTGAATAGATACCAAAAGAGTGCAGAAATGCTGAGACTGAACCTGTTTGGCATCACAGCATAAAAATGACTGCCATTGTGTCAGTATAGGTTCATGTGGGTTAATTTTATGGTAATGGGTTAATTTTGTTGGCAATATTGAAATTCAGCATGTCAATTACAAAAAAGAAAGAGAGAGAAAGAGGAAGAGAGAGAGAGGGAGAGAGGGAGAGAGAGAGAGAGAGAGAGAGAAAGGAATGGTATGTAATATTATGGATGGAAGGAAAGTAACAAGGGTACAATCTATTACAAGAAATTACTTATGAATAAATTGCAAGAGTGTAAGAGCTAAGAAAACAAGAAAGGAATAACAATTAGATAGAAAGCTCAGGCAGTCTAAAAGAATAAATTCCTTCATAAAAGGGAGATATGAGGTCTCATGTTGATTGAGGACAATAAGTACATCAACTGGCATTTTAAAAGGCCTAGAGAGAAGCTCAGAAATCCATTTGTTATACAGGAATGAAAAAARTCATTGAAACCAAAGGAAGAAAATGCCATTCCACAGTTGGGAAGATGCAGAAGGATTGCAATCATCTTTGGTARGGCAGGAACAGCACACAAAGCAACCATCTTTAGAATTAGCATATTKAATCAAAGGCAAATTCTACACTAAGCATCTCTCAGCTTTGTCAGTAAACTAATTATGAGGGGCTGGCAACAGGGACATGATGTAGCCCAAAGACTTCAGTATAAGAAAAAAGTCCTATGGTAAAATTTACTTTAGCTGAAACTTCTAGCAAAACCACTGTGTTTTACATAACCAACGTAGAATTCACGTACACCTCCTTCACTTTAAAACATTCCCCTTTACCTTGAAGCTTAGCTTAATCAATTTGATCTTTGTCAGGGAAAAAGTATTCCTGACTGGTACCTGTGGGGGAGGAAGGGTGCTCTCTGTGTGAAACTGATACCCAGGTGCACAGTTTAACAGTTTCCTCTTGATCATTGTAATAGGAGTGTACATTAGCCAGGCAATGGACAGCACAACAGAGAGCCTACGCCTGKTGATGCCGTAAATTACCATTGAAGTCAATCGATCCTCAACTTCAAAATGACTTAATATGGCTCTGCAAGAATCGCTAACATGAAGCAATTGTTATATTCTCCGTCACATATAGAAAAGAAAAATCACTAAACAAGTGGTGATACAAAGCCAGCAAATGAACCATAACATCAATACACTCCAGAGATTAGAAAACTAACTTACGTGGAGCTTTCAGAAGTATTTCACTAGACTCAACTTTTACAAATATTCGTTTTTGACAGAATTTCAAATTTCCCCAGCCCTCTGTACTTTTTATTTTACTTAAAATACTATTTATGYATAATATGCATGTTGAGTTTCTAGCTCTGTCATATCCATAGGAACCAGAAATATCATTACTCTGGAAGACTTTTAGCATAGTCTTTTTGGTTGCTCTGCTGTCTTTGAAAATGTTCTACAGTTGCTATGAGTTGCTCTGGTTTGCATTCATTAAAAGATCCATTTAAGCAAGCACTAAATTACTGAAGGAAAAAGCAACAACTATATTATAAGCCTAAAAAGTAAGAACAACCCCTTCAGAACTCTCATACGATAAAGTTAAAAGAAAAAAAAAWTCAGTTGAAGGACTCATTCACTCAGAAGAAGTATGTGGAATAAATATTTATCAACTTAATTCAGTGGCAGCAAAAACTGAATAATTGCATACATGTTTAATAACATCAGGTTAGATATTGCTTTTGCTTTATTTCCTASATATTTGCTCATTGTATTTTATCACCAAAGAGGTATGCTGTCCAACAAAACTGTTAACCATGTGCAGTGTTAAATAGCTGAGTAATCTTGCTAGTTAGTCAGAGCTTCGTAACAGGAATATGCACAGGACTAGAGAGTTTCTTTGAGGATGGTATTAAATGGCACCTACAGGAAGGTCCAGTAGGAATGAAACATAGCATTTTCCAAAGTCCTATTGATTCCCWTTAAATCTTAGGCACCTCACTCTTTTGTATTAAAAGGATATTAAAGAAATCATACTATGTTTAATCGTATGAGTGTTCCTTATAGTTGYTTTGAGCCAGGTTGTCAAACTTGATAATAAGAATATAATTCGGCATTGAATTGTGTAGTGTGGTGAAAACAACTATTGAAAAGRTCTCATTCTTTAATACCGCCTAGGGAACTTCCTCAGTGTTGACTGGTGGGTAAGGAAGCCAACTCAGCCCTGGGAGATTGATTGASATGCCTCCAGAGTGCTGAGCCTCGGAGACATCCCAGGTCAGGAGGAGAAGGCAGGCCAYGCTCCTTGAACAAATCGGCAGCTTCCCAAGCCTGAGTGGCCCTTGGGACTTGCCACCCAACCTCTGAAKTAGCAGGACCTGTCCTGAGCACCTCTTAATGCTATGGCAGCTTCCCTGCTCTGCGGGACCTGGCCCTGAATGCTCTAAATCCTTCCCCAAGTATTACTTTTGCTTCCCCAGGCTCTCTCCCAATAAAAATTATGCCTTGTATGTGGCTCCCCTGAGGCAGATTTTACAGCTTTCATGTACAATGTTTGCTCAGAGGAAAATACCCCTGCGGCTGGACATGAGGCTTTTAGAGATACTTTTAACTAACAGAAAATGTCAGGAGTGGGATAAGATATTTTGTATCAGAAATAGGTACATTTCCTTCTGGAGTCATTTGCCGAGCCCATCTTCTCTGTTCTTCCCCAGATATCACATATGCCCTAGGAACCATTGCATATTGATGGGGCTGCTTGGCGAGGGGGCGAGCTGAAGCTTTGATTTTAAAGGTCAGTAGAAGGACCTCRTTCCTACGCATGTGTGCAGTGATAATAGAAAGGTAGAGAAAAACAAAACAAAACAAACGATCTAAAATCCTTACTATGAGGATGTTTATGGGGACACAGCCTCCCAGTCCTTACGCTTTCCCACTGACTGGATGTGCATACCTGAAGGCAGGAGACAAGAGCCCCCCACCTATCTTTCTGCCCCACCTGCTAGCCCACTGCACTCGTGCACAACAAAACATCAGTGCTAACCACTCCATTAGCAGGGACTGGAGAAACACCAGCCCTGACACCGATTCAGCCCTTTGCCCTCTCTCTTTAGGAGGAAAGTGTTGTTGTTTAAAGCTCACTAACGAGGAAGTCAAGGGAGGTGTATCTGGGTGACCCCTGGCTCTCATGAAAGACTCCGTGTTGGGAGTCCCTTGCTCATGCACATCAGGCCACAGTGTCATGGCCCTGCCCAGGGCCATGCGGCCCTAGGTTTTACACCTACTGCTTGGGAAGGCCTCTTCAGCCACAAGGATCACATAAACAAAAAGAACCGTATGACAGCCTGATTCGAAGTCCCTTGATGTCATGAGGGACCTGTTGTTTGGATGCTGTTATCTGTGGTTCAAGTCAGAAGACAGCAGAGATTAATGGAGAAAAGCCTGTGCTCCCCAACAGCCTCCACCTCTCTCCTTTCCCCTGACCGTAGGCCCAATGCAGGCCCTTACCTTTGCCTGTCTGGAAAGATTTTCATTAGCAAAAGAAAAATGGGGCCAAATCTGCAGGCTGCTTCAGCCAGAAGTTTTTTTTTTTTTTTAAAAAAATGCATTCTCTTCCTTTCATCTCAACTTCTTTCCCAATATAGATAGTCTCATCTTTAGCTCAACCAAGTAACATTACAAAATAACGCAAAGAGAATGAACATTATATGCGATTTCAGGGTCCACACAACATCACAGCAAGAAGAATTTATCTCTGACCTTCACGCTTAGAGTCTGTTGAAGAATATATAATATTTATCATTGGATAAAAATGCTTTTCATTTAGGAAAAAATAATAATCAGAGATTTTTCAGGGACTTTGATCTGGTTTTCAAGACTAAGGTAACTACATATACTGGCTGTGGCTTTGTTTTATTTTAGCAAGCTTAATTTCTCATCAGCACTTCTCTTAGAGAAAAGAAAGGTTAAATGTATACTTGATTAAGCGACTTCACACATTAACTGTCATGGCATGTGTAGAAATCAGATGTGTTTGAAATATTCATGATGAAATGCAAAGCCACTATCACACTTTCATGTTTTGGTCAACTTGAAAATGGGTTTGTTTCTGTGAAAAATGTCACTAAGATACACGCTTTTCTTCTTTCTTTCTCTTTTTTTTTTCAGTGAGAAATACTTTGCAGCCTGCCGCATGGATTCACATTAACAAGAGCTTTATGGGAATAAGATTCAATATTTCATCTTTTCAAGGCAATGACAACCATATTATCAAATACTACATAAACTGATTTTTTTGCGGGGGAGAGGAGAAGACTGGCAAAGTTGCATGAATGAACAAAAAATTTAAAAGGAAAAACTTAATGAGTAAAATGCTAAGCATATCTTTAAACTCTAGCACCTTTCTTATAGAGAAAAAATTGGGTTTTCAAAACTTTTTCAAAACTTGGGTGTAGTTAAGCTAAACATTAGGTAAAACTAGGAATGATTCAGCCGTGTTCATCTGAACAATTAAAGGCAATATATCAGAATGGTCATGAACAGCAGCAGAGTGAGGTCAGTTCTCTTAGAACAAATGTTAATATTTGTGATTTTTTTTTTTTAGGACTGGATTCATATATGCCTAATAACAGGAGCCAAAGGCAGCAAGATCACTATGTACATGCTGCAATACAAGAACAAGTTTCTCTGTATTTCCAGTGACTTCCACTCAAAAGAACTACATTTGCTGAACAGTACTGTCTTCTGCTGTTCCACATATATAGCTACAAAATACATGTGTGTGTATATATAAATATACACACATATACATATTTTTATATATATATATAGGTCCCTCTTTGTTTCTGCAGATGAATGCTTAATGTACTAGTCAAGCTTCCAYCAGAAAGAGAATCTTTCTTTAACAGTGTCTTGTTACAACATTGGAAATATCTTTCTGGCTTAAAGGATATCACACAGTGTAAATTAGTTACTGAGCTTTCCAATGCCCAAAATTCATCAAATAAAATTTCAGTCTCTTAGTCAAGGTCTGTTGCACCTTATATGAACTGCWCCGGTTCAAAGCTTATCAAAAGGGAGCAGAACTACTTATATTTATCTACTTATATCACCAYGAGGCAGGCAGTACAATCCCATCCCCAAAAGACCATATTAAATAGCTCTACCACGAGTGCAGGTCAYCTGTGATTTACATAACCAGGTCTCCCTACAATACAATATTGCCATTGTTAGCAACAGGCCATAAGCTCTGTACTGAGGTTGCCAAGCGTCAGCATCAAGGCTTGTTGGACCTGCTGTCTGAATTTTTTTTTTCACCAGACTGTGCCTTTTTTTTTTTCCCTCTTAGTTTTTCTCTTAGTTTAGCCATGACSGCAATATCTCTAATTGACCAGCTCTCTATAGCTAGTTTGTTGCACTTTGTGTGATACAAACATCATTTCATATAAATAACAGCTATTCTATGTAGAGCGAGATGTATATGACTCTAACAGAATAACTTAGTGTAGAGAAATACTGGCTCATACAATATAGAGGCCTTGAGAAATGAGACACAGGATGCAGCATGGAGGAGYACAGGCATARGATGAGAAGRGATGGGGTGCGGGCTTGCGTTGGATATCTCTTGGCTTGAAACGACTTGCTGGAGGTTAGTTAAAAAAAGATGTAAACGAAACTGGATTTAGGGGCAAAGGAAACACAGAAATTGTATCTAGTATACATAAAGGAAATGGAGTAAGTGTAAGAAATGACAAAAAAATACTATGCATAGTGAATTTGGATGTCATGTGAAGCTGTAGACCAATGAAGAAAGAGAAAGGTATGCATGCTGGCAAACATATAAAAATGACCCAAATTGGATCTTAGAGAGAAGAAAAAGAAAACAACCACATAAACACCATATTSCTTCTTTTGAAGGAATCCAGATGCTGACAGCTAGCCACAACACCTCCCACCCAACCCCATATCACCACCAGAATGAAATCACTGATCTTAGGACTGAGAAGAGCAGTAAGAGAGTGAGCACAGTAGTAGGAAAAGGGGTAGAAACTAAGAGTGCACGTACAAATTTTAACTGCATTTTTTTGTAAGAAGTCTGTTTCGGCTAATGATTAGATTTCAGTTATGCTAGCAATAAATCCCTAGCTTTAATTATATATAAGGTTTGCTTCCTCCTTTCTTACAAAAAAGGTTTTGAGCATAACATTAACTGAACTGCAAATAGTCAGTAAAAAATGCCAGAGAATCATGAAGAAGTCTAGAAATCTCATTAGGACATGAAATATGTGAAACACACAGGAAAAAAAAAATAAAAGGAATGTTTTCCGCGATGGATTTTTAATCTAGCACGTCAACACTTTCAGTCACTTAGTCTTTCAATTCAGCACCATCTGCGCATCACAGTTATTGCTTGGGACACCACTGGATTATATTAGCTGGCAATTAGAAATCTATTTGAGAGGAAATCATTGTTTTCAATCCAGTTAGAGATTGCCTTATTTCTCTGCTTTTTCAGCACTGCACTGTAAAAAACAACGCGATATTTACAGACTATATTTTGCTGATTATTGAACATACATTTTAGAAAAGTTACACAGTGCATCTCATTGGTATGCTCTACAGCACCAATGTGATCACCCAGTCACTTCCCTTGAAGACGCAGTCGTTGCAGCTCCTGCTACTGTGAAGACTCACAATTAGGCTTTACTTTACCCATAAATAGAATGCCATCTATTTGCAAACCAAATCTTCATGGGAAACTACAGGCTGGGGATACATCTGCTAGGCTGGCATTAACATTTTAGCTCACAGCCAATTAGGGCAGAACAGTACCTCACTTTATTCGTGGGCATAAAGTATTGATTCTAAGTTACAATTGCTGGTTTCAACCTTAAAATGCTACCTCACCTAGCACCTCACCTAGCTTTTCACAAAGAGAGATTCATCACCTCTTACAGTAACAATCCCTCCTGCTACAAGAAAAGTGTAGTAGCACTTAACAACAATTGGACATGAATCTATTAAATTACAATAGGATTTTTTTTAGCTTTGCAAATTATAGCCATATTAATACCAACTGAGTTTTCTATGAACAATAAATGCCAAAGGATTTTTTTTTCAATGATTTGCCACCTTTTGTAAAGTGCTGCCATTTACTGCATGCAAATTTCCTGCTTTGCAGATCAAAGGTGAATTGGAGCACTAGGTAGCAGGCTTATACGAATAGCTTTAGATAGTGCTAATTATACAAGCAGCATACTATAATTACACTTAAATTGTACAACTCCTTTAATGCAATTTAGGTGAACCTTGTAAATTTGGTTGGCAATAACAGAACTGTTTGCCTCTGTCACCATATTTGATACAGGGCAAAATTCATCATAAAGYAGAGTTAAAAAGAATGGAAAATTTAAGAGCCTGTGGATAAAAATTACTCAAGGATGTAAGTATCTACAGATTATCTCAAAYAACATTTATGCTTCAGGCATATGGCTACTAATGCAGAATTTATAACCCAAAGTCACTGTTTTCCCAGAGAAACAGTCAGGAGTCTTAGAAGGGCAATTCAAAAAGTCTCATATGCTGCATGGGGAAGGCGCTTCACATTGATCAGTGAGAACCTTGTCAGTGCAGGAATCCCTTCCTGAGCCCTCCTGTCCCTGCAGCACCTCAGTCAGGTCACAGACATTGTACACTTTCCAGATTGGGACTCCAAGCTGGAAATCTACCTTTTGTCATGACTACCCACAGGGACTTTCAAAGAGCTGGACATACTCTTCAATGTGGCTTCAGGAAAGGGAAGCTTTTGCCTTTTTCWTCCTACCTTCTTTGCCTTTGCTTTAAGCTTTAGATTGTTAAATAAATTCCTTTGAGTTGAGAAGCTTTAATTCTCTCATTAGCCTACAAGGGGTCAAACCATGACTATAAAATAATCACAGCTTCTAAATTATTGTTTTCATRAGCAAAACTCAATGTACCCTCTTAGGGATGTGAAATCAGTTGATTCTGTAGATTCTCTGCTGCTAAAAGGGAAGATTAGAGAAATCCAACTAGAAAACAGAACGATGTTGCAATAYAGAACATGCCATATCTGGAATATCACCTCCATAGCTAATGTGATGAAATGACACATATTCCCCAACTAATGTCAAAGTGCAATTCAGAGTTTAATTTCAAATTGTCACTGCTGACTCTYTCTGCTTCAAGATTATTCTAAGTATTTTCCAGTTGAGAAGGTAAAGAAGCCATAGGAAGCAAAGAAAAACAACTAAAGCACCATGAAAAAGTATTGTTAATGGTTAATTTTAGAAAAATTATATATATCATTATATCATTTCACTTTAAGTCTCTTTAAATGCCTGTAAAAATCAAACTCTCCTTTGCAGGACTGGGATCAGGACARTTGTGTCAAACCAAGAGAAAACATGGGACAGGTTGTTTGTCYGTACATTTCAGAATCAATAAAGTAATTTACCTGGGCAGACATAAACTTGTTTCATGAATTATGCCTTGCATTTTTACTAAATTAATTCTTTTGTTTCTACTTAGCACACTCATAAATTGACATGCCAGCAGAACTTTACCATTACAGCATTATTGTCCCTTTTTCCTGCTTTATATTAAAATTWAAATATCATCAATACTTTGGTTGTCAATATATGCAATTTGAGAAACAAAGTGAGATTTACAGAATTACTACAGGGATAAAGAYAATGCATGTGATAAATATGTAAAACATTTTACCACCCCTAAATCCCATGCATTCTGTTACAATGAACTCAATGCAATAGTAAGGCCACTGGTGCTGAACTGTGTGTAACATTAATTCCTCTTATAAAGGGAAAAATTGGGAAATGCAGATTACAGACAGAAAGTTATCTTTTTCTTCTGCATGAAGTCTGTTGATTAAYGCTTTAATTGGGAAAAGCTTAGAATACGGAGGTTTGAAAACTACAAAGATGAAAGACCTTACACTCCAAAGACCTGGCTTCACAATTTGCAAAACATCTCTTGTTCCCTGCCAGTTTTGCTCTGCAACAGGACAACAGAGACTTTGTTATACTTTCATCTTGGCTGCCTACAAGACCCTGCTCTTGTATGCGATCTGTTCACCTCTACTTGAAAAAAATAAAAACAAAAAATACAGTCCATCCTGTGTGTTCCTAGTGTTTCCAGATACAACTTAAACTCAAATAGAACATTTCAAGCTATCACAGCAAAAGTAACTATTAATTAGTTCACATTTGGAGCCTTTTGGGAAAGAGCCAGTGGCTGTTTCCTTGCAGAAGGCAACAAAGGCGGCACAAAAGGGATCTGTTTGGGCAGAAACATCCCAAACAAGTGCCAGAAGCCGGGTGCCGCTTCTGGCCTGCCTGGGTTCCAGTGCAGCTGCCCCGGCAGCAGGGGATGGAGCGGGGAGCTGGCAAGGCTCGYCCCATCTCCTGCTACCAGGGCAGCTCCCATCCACCCCGTCCCTGCCGGTCCCCAGKGAAGCGACGTGCTCCCTCACATCACCCCCCTTCCTCATGTTCCTTTACGTTAAAGAAAGAGCCTCAGAGGGAAAAGGGCAGAGCGAGCACTACTTGCTGTCCATAAGAGAAGTGGCAGGAAACTGGAAGCAGCTTCTGTTCCTGCCACAGAGTAGGTGTTACCATGCTGCAGCTTCCACAGGGGGAAGTGKGTGGAACACTGGGGAGAGAATAGGGACCAACTTTGAAGATTAGGGGTTTTTTAGAGCCCTAGTAAACATCAGGAGCAGCATGAAAGCTGCTGAATCCTATAAAACCATCAAGGAACAGAAGAAATAAATTAAATTCAGAAGTGGGGGAATATCAATCCATTGGGAAAGTTGGGGGAAGCAAAAGGGTAGATATTTTGGAAGAAAAATTACCAGGCAGGGAATAGATTTATATGATTTATGAGTTTGCGAGGATTATGTAATGAATTGATTTGGAGGAGAGAATTAATCAATGAGTTAGTGGTCTARTACTCAGTTTTAAGCTGCCTGCTCATGCTAGAACAAATATTCAAATTCCCAGAGGATGGATTCAGTTTTAAAGGATAAACTCTTTCACTCTTCCATGCTACATAAGTGCAATATTGGGCCATGTACTGTTAACAACTAAGCATTAAATTACATCATTATTTTGGATTCAAAATTGAAGACTGAAATCTTCAGTTTGGGCCCGGTCTCAGGAAAGAAAAGTCCTAGCCTGGTGCCATTAGAGCAGCAGCACATAGATAAGAGTTTAGCTGCTGTCCCCTGAGTGGTCCAATAAAACCTCTTGCCCAGTCCAATAAATAGGACTATGCATTTTAAAATGTGGGTTCAAATTCTGAAGTTCAGCTTAACTAAAATATTGGAAAGACAATCAGAGCAGCAACATTACAAAGGGAAAGAGGAAGTCCTATACAAGAAGAGATATATAAAATGTATTATAAAAACATGCTTTTAAAAGAGGGGAGTTTTGTCAGCATTTGTCTGTCTGAGCTCCTATGAAATTGCTACTTTGAGTGTGCAGAGATTTTACTGTGTTATCAAAACTAACCAACTAAACCAGGATGTGAATTCCTTTTCCTCCCCTTTCCCAAAGGCAGCAAGAGGAGCTAGGACACAAGATCAGAGGCAGYGATCCACGCCACACCAACAGCCCAGCCTCAGGAATAACCATGGAGATTGGTCATAACCAGTTGGTAGCTGATATGCAATGAAAGTGAATGAGGTGAGCTGGCCTCAGTAAGAGCAAACCAAAAGAGGGTCCACATTAAAATTAGAGAACAATCCTGAAGAAGAATCAACAAGTAAACCTCATGTCTTTCTCAGTGCAGTAGAATTTTTGTATGTCTATATTGCTTTAATATATGAAAAATAAAACTGATCTGACTGCAGCTTGGCTGGTAAACAAGGGTAGGTTATCCCTTGGCTTCGTTATGAGGGAAAATGCAGTAGGGCAACATAGTAAACAAAATTCTCTCTCTAAGTACCAATCTGTCATGGCAGTCATTGGCAATGGTGCATCTATTACTTTGAAGACAGCATTTGACACATAATACAAACACTAGGGATTAACAGCGAAAATGCCTGAAAATATGGTTAAAAAAAAATTCCGATAGTGAACAACACTACTTAATAATTACAGCAAAGATTCCTCTGGACCTTCCCCAGCAGTGTTTCTTACCTATCAAGTATTTCTTGAAGCCCGGCTCACCTGTGAGAAAGTACTTACAATAGCTAAAACCTCCAGTAGTCGTTGAGGCAAGATAGAATATCAGAAATGGTGCTGTCAAAGAGCTTAAAAGGGATTTCGAAAGGGATAGGAAGAAAGAGGGGATGCTCTGAATAGACAAGAAAAAGCAGACATGGGTTTCTGGTATTGAATGATATGAATCCCTGCCAGTACTCAAACACAAACACATCCTAGTAAGAGAGTGGCCCTTCTAATTATRACCAGGACCCCTATGCCCCTCCAGTGCCACAGATGTAAGTGAAGTCTTAGAAGAAGAAAAAAGATACAGTCCCTATTTCTGAGTAGTTACACGTAATCCTTGGAGACTGGACTACTTGGTAGTTCACGAAGATTTCCATAGCAGTTGCCAAAGAAAGCCTTGAATATAGGCTGACAAAAACAGATCAAATACAAGGGAAAAAGGAGAACTATGCAGAAGAATAAATGCACTTTTTTTTTTTTCTCCTACAGAGCAAAACACCTTACAGTTGAAAACCAGTGGTGTCTGAATATTACTTGAACAAATAAGCAGTTTCTGCAGCTGCTGTAAAAAAGATATGTGGCTGTGAGCAAGACAGAAGTCAGGAGAAGATGCCCTACCTAAGTCCAAGAGGACTATCCACATGATAACTTCAGTATTAAGCTGGGATCCACTTTATGAGGATTTGAGCAGAGTATCATACAGATTCCGTAAATATTTATTAAAGGAAGAGATGGTATTTTGCATCATTTGAGAGGAAGGAGGGAGAGTATGCAACAGATTTCCAGATTTTATAAAATATACCAGTCAGTATCTGATACAGAGTTTGGTGGTATATCCTGCAAGTATAGGGAAAAAAATTGCCTTACTCCTAACTTGGAAGACTTCACATTTCTGTAGCCCTCCTGAAAATGTAGAGAACTCAGAAGGATTCTGATTTTTTTGTTGTTTCATTGATTTTTTTTTTGCTAGAAATAAACAAAAAGATTTTCATCAGTATGGGAATTTAAGTAAATGGAGTTATGTCTATGGAGGAATCCAATCAAAACCATATCTTTTTTGTTGTGGGTTTCTCAAAAAAAATTTACAAACAAAAATCCCCAAACAGACAACAACAACAAAAATTACTCTATAAAACAGTAAACAATTTCCCTCATATTTTCTTTTGCACATATTATGTGCATCCTGACAGCAAAATGCATTTGTACCTGGTAGAAACAAAACTTAACTGAGGAAAGGACAAAAATCAATTTGAGAGCTCTATTCTGCAAATAGATTTTCTGAGTTTGCCTCCTAAATATGAAATTAGCAGAATGCCTGAACAGAAAAACAGGGACGCCGCGAGCTGGGAATGACTCACGCTCTGGAAGGCCAAACCTGTGGGGGGTCCCAGCAGGGAACGAGCACGTCATGGCCATCCCTTTGGTCTCACATGAAAAGTGGCATCCCATGATCATGCAGGACGGCCGCAGATGTATGTATGTATTCCTGAATGTACAGCTGTGCCAAAAAGTCACCATTTTCAAATACTGTTTCAATAGACTGGGGCTCTGTCATTCTAATGCTGCAGAGCATCCACTGTCAGTGTCACAGAGCAATATCACTTCGAAAGTCTCACACTTTACTGCTCTAAAATGAACGGATGTTAGGAAGAGAAGGAAAACTGAAAGTTCTCCTTTTGCCTGCTTTCAGGTTCTTAAAACATCTGTATAAAACTTACACCTTGGCTATTTCCTCCCTTAACAAATAAGGTTTTAAAAGTTTGTCCATATCAACACCCAACAGCTACACACACTGTGYCTTTGCTCTAAACAAAGTTCCTTTGCTCTAAACAGAAGCTATCTGCTTGCTCACAGAAGAAATGAAGGTACCTAGGTGAGYTAAAAATGCCTTTATATGCAAGGTGCAACAGTTTTCATCAGTTAAACAGTTGAACACAGGTTGTGCAAATGTTAAATCTACCAGTCAGGCCAAGTTTTCTCTTCTTTTGTATGAAAAGGGAGGAGAGGTTGTATGCAAGGAACAAAGGTATACAAAATGCCACTAAAAAAAATGACCCAAACATGTTATTCATCCCTTGCCTCTTTAGGCATAGTAAGCCCTACTATTTTTATGCTCTGCATATCAGCAGTCAGGTGATATATCCAGGACACCTACTTCAGGTGAAAAGTGTGCTAATGTAATGCATATTTTATCAGCAGGTAGAACTAGCCAGCAGTGCAGGAAAAGATCTTTCCATTAGAGTTTCTCTCACAAAAATGTGCACATTTATTGCTGACTCACTCCAGGAAAAAAAAAAAAAAAAAAGGAGATAAAAAGAAAAGGTGTTGCATTAGACTGCAGTTTTCCAAGGGCCTTTCCTTTCACAGGCTTTAAAATGGCTASGTTGCAACATGCAGAATATTACCAAGGAACTCAGAAAGTCACGGCATCTTTTATTTTCCCCAGGGAAAGAAAGTGAAAAACCCATCCAAACAATATTCACTATAAACCAACATAAAATTAAACCCTTTAACTCTTTACACAGCTCTAGGTCCAGCCTCCCTCTTTCCTTTAGAAAACAGCTTCAGCRGTAATTTTGACTTTTGTCCCTGCTTCTTTCTAGAGGACCATAACCCACGAAAGCCTCTTCAGACGGCAGAAATTGGACTGGGCGCTGGGTAATAGCGGTGCCCAGGATAACATTCAGTCCACRTGCGCTGCTTGAAAGAGCTCCGTTCATCCACACCTGCCAGTCTTAACCGGGTACAAATGCTTCCAATCTTGTTAACACGGCGGGATTAGTCTGACACCTGATAACTGCCGGACTGCAGCCTGTCCTGGCGCGGCGATGCTGCTGAACGCTGCAGTAGCTCAGTCCCTYCGGTGAGATCTTATTCACACTGAAAAGACTGACAGACCTTTAGCTAAATTGCACTATCCATGTCACAAGTAAGGAAGACGTTCCTTCGTTTTATTTCGTGGAACAACTCTAGGTTTAGTTTGAGGCTGCTGGTTTTGTCATTAAAATACAAACAGCGTTTGAAAATCAACTGGCTTTTAAGCAAACAAGCCAGCAAGCACAAAATGACATTTTCCTTGAAAGACAGGTGAGATCCAGCTTCCAGGGCTCAGCTAAGTCACAGCTATTGAAACTGCAAAACAAAACTCTGTGGTAAAAGCTAATTTGATATGGAGATAAGTGCCCAAGGCAATAGTAATAAAAGGGCTTCACCAACAAATATGTCTGTTGCTCTTCTAAATATTGTAAAAGTCTGCAGCTATAGAGGGGGGAAAAAAAAAAAAAAAGAAAGAAAGAAAGAAAAAAAATTCCCTATGGCCTGTTATTATTGAGACTCTTCCTGCCTGAATCTATTAAAATTGTTGTTGTTTCACAATCAATATATTCTAAACTCTCTAAACCCTCAGGTTTCTGTAAAAGTAGATACAGCCTATCCTCAGCTGAATAATCTTGCACAGATTATTCAAGATCCTATTTTGAACAGCTTCCTTACCAGAACCTCTGCTCATGTAAAGGAGGAGCCAGGAGAATCTGTGCTAGCAGGGTTTACGCTGTTCCATCCTGTGCCCTTTCCAGGCAGCTATAAATTATTCTGGCCCAGCTGAACATCCCTCTGACAGTTGAAGATACTAAAAGTGGACAAGCCCGGCCAGAGACCCTGTACAGTAGCTTGGAATTTCCCCTGCGAGAGTCAACTCACAAATCGCCTACAAATGACAGTCTACAAATGCTTATAGCTATTTAGAAGAAAGCTTATAAAATCCTTCTCCTTCGCGCAGCTTCTGAAAGATGAAGGAATAAGAAGTCTGTAAAAGAAAACCATGTTTCAGCTTTAAAAGGCTGATATTCTAATAGAAAGCTTTAAAATCTGCTAAGACTTATTCTTTCTCTGAAGTGAATCTATGGAAAAAAAAGGAAATCTGAGACAAAATTGAAAAAAGAACTTTTCACGTAGATTAAATAAAGTTGATGTGTTGAATTTGTATCACTTGAAAATCAGTTCTTCTGTTAAGTCTTAAAAGACAGACCTGGCAAATGAGAGAGAAAACCCAGATCTATAAATCCTGTTAGAGGATAAARCCGTGTAAACCCACTTCTTGCCTTYCCTGAATGAAGCATCACAGCAACATTTTTCTTGGTGTCACAAGGTGGTGCTCTTCCTTTCAAGTAATCTCTATCACCTTAATAACGACCTCYTTTAGTTCAGAGAGAAAAGCAAAGGYTTTGAGGCTTATACTGCTACCGTTTGTTAGAGGCATCTGTTTGTAGCACTTTTTTGGCACAAAAATGTACACAAGTCAAGTTTCTTCATAGGAGGCACACATGATAATATCACAATCAGGAGATGCTAATGCATGACCTGCACTGAGACCTTTTACACTCTCAGCATGCTTATATAGATGCATGAATTATTTGCATATAAATAGAACTTGTAGATGTGTGGTTATTTTGGAGTAAGCTCAATTTCTCTAGCACTTTCAGCATTTTTCAAACAATGTTCTTAATGATTTAAACATCACACTTATTCATTAAATCAATAAGGCAAACCCTGCGTTGTTCATTTCATACTAGATCTATTTTACACTACATCTGTTTTATTCTGTGATCCTTCCATTTGTTCCTTTTTTGATACACCAGGGACGTTTGTAATCATCATGCATAATTGYATTGATGATATCGAGGTTTCAGAGGCTGACAATTAGGTGTAATGAGTTGAAACTTGAGAGATATTTGGAACAGGGGGTACTCGTTTTGCTAGGCTAATTCTGCTAAAATGATTGGAAGCATACAAGATGGCCACCTCTGACTACAGATTAATCAGCACCTTGACATCTGCAGAAWGCCTCCTTTCCGATATCAATAAACACCTACACATAAAAGTGTATCTCAATTCACAGCCCGGTGTTTTCTTCAGATTCATAATTCYAGAGACAACTCCATAGCCGCAGAAACCCAGAATGCCTGAGGGCATTAATCATTATGCTAGGATCATAGGATAATTCAGGTTAGAAAGATCTTCACCATGCAAAATGTGAGCATCTATCCAAGAGACGAATAGCCACTTGAATCTCTAAACTGCAACTGTACCTCAGACTACAACTGTAACTCAAAATAATATTGCATTAAAACACCACGGGGAAAAAAACAATGCTTGCCTTACATCTGCAATTTTTAAAGACAGATAAATGGTTTAATACATGTAAATTAAAAAAATGGCATTAATACTGAACAGACAGCGAAACATGTAAGCCCAGCCAAAACAATAAATTGCCCAAAGCAACTAGGCATTGCCAAAAGCCAGGTACTGATGAAAAAAAAAAAAAAAAAAACCAGGGCACTGCAGGCAGGAGATAAGAGACAATGCATAGCTGAAGGCTGGACAGTGGAGGTAGAGGAGGTAGATGCTGGCAAGTCAGTGTTTTTCATTTCCTGCCCCAATGGAATTGCCCACACTTGCTYTAGGCACTCYGAGCATCCACACGCCCCAGAAAGACAGCGAAACAATCTTCCCRCTRATCTGCTGCTGAGTTAAATCTCCCCTCATCTTTTTGAGGTGCCAATACACTGAGCACCCCAGAAGAGGTGCCTRGAGCTTTTGAAGTCCCRTGATTTCTCAGAGAGTTATGAAACTCTCATGTCTCAGAAAATTCCCYGTTTCATTGCAGCCTTTGGGATATGAAGTTGTGCTTATTTATTACCCCTCTTATGTGTCAATTCTGCCCATACYACAGATGCTCTTCCAGCTAACAAGSAGCCCCCACAATACAGATTGCCTTCCTGACCTGGCCAAATGCCTCTAGATTTGCCATTGACATCTATGGTGCTGGTACACGTTGACARTACAAATACCTTTAAAGTCTTTGAAAACTGAAAGCAGAGGACAGTGCAAAATGAATGGAAAGTAACAACAAAATAAAATATTATAGTGCAGCCAATGCAGTGAGATTGTATTAGGGAAGCTCACATTCAGTTTATTAAAACCTTTTTGCTGTTTAATTTCAAGAGCAGCTGCCAGGGAAATCCCAGGCCTTTGCAGCACAGATCAGCAGCAGCCAGGAGCCCYGTGGCACAGGAGGAGTTGGTCAGGCCATTGCAGTGCCTTGAGACCGGCCCTTCAGCAAGGTAATGTCAACGGGAACTTTTACTGCCCAGTGCAGCTCCTAACAGCTGGGACAACACTGCGGTTACGCTGAACAGTCCTTCTCCCAGCTCCCACATTCAGTCAGAAATAAGTTTTGCTTCTGTGGAAAGGTATTTTATAGCAAAACTGATCCTCTGCTGCTCATAAGATGTCTGCAGAATTTAGGAGGGCCCAGCAGGGACTTGAGAGCCTGCTACGGTCACGGCTGAGGCACTTCACAGTTTCAATCACTTGAGAGAAAGAACCACCAGTGAGGCCTATGCATCACAAAGCCCCAAACTGGACTAGACCCTCCTATCACCAAGGCTGAGATGGACCCTAACATCCACGACTCGGCAATCATCACTGACACTCAAAGAGCTGCACAGRAGGAATCCAGACTCTAGGAATGGATGTTTCATTGTGTATCTACCCATCTCCATGATGGCAACATTTTAAGCTTAAAACAAAACAAAACAAAAAAATACTGAAAGAAGGGAGACTTTCCTCCCACTTTCTCTCCTTTCTAAAGGATTAAAAATAAAGCCCTGTGACAAGTCACCACAYTTCAGTTTCAACCCCCCTGAGAAATTCAGCTCCTTGCTTTGGCATCTCTGAAAACCCTTGGCGAAGGTAAGACGCTCCAGTAAGGTAAGGCAAGACCAGGCCAAGGCACAGGTTCCTCGGCTGTGCAGCGTGCGGCACGCTCCTCTCGCCTCCGAGCGCACCACTGTGCCTGCCCTGAAGGACAGCAAGTACCAGGCGGCCAGCAGGACAGACATGGAYACCTGGAAGGAGCAGATGAAGGGGCATCTCTGCTGAAGTTTGGGATCTTTCACCCTCCAGCGCAAAGCAGCAGCAGGGATATTGACACAGCTGCCCAAGCAAAGGACTGGAGCCTCCCCTGCCAATATATTTTCCCCTCCGGAGGCAGGTAGAGGAAGAACTGCAGTGGACATAATTAGTTTTGCAGTGGAAAACAAATCAATTGAAAAAGCAAGTTTTCAATCCTCTGTCTAACACAATAACAGGAAGCATAACATTGATTTTGGTTTGAGGTAGATTGGTCTCTGGCCACGTGGTGCGTGCGGGGGGGGTTGCTCTCTTTTATTTATTTTTTCCTGTCCAGAAGATGACAATTTCAGATGAGTTAAGGATGTTACTAAGCTCCATACCTGTTAAATGTTCACCTACAACATATGAGAGTTGTATTTAACCACTTAACTCCCAGGGACCAYGGCTCTGAGTCCTTGGAAAAATGTAATCATGATCTTACCTTCCTTTCAAGGTACCAGATCCCTTCGCGCAACGGTAACAATATGGTCAGATCTCATTAAGCAATCARTCCTATAGGAAGCTAGGCAGCTCCTGCACAACTCCCTTCAACTGGGTAGGAAATGAAAGCAGCCTTTTAAAAAAACACACAGGATGAAGCAAGAGGCAGAAAAAAAGAAAGACCAAAACAATCTCTCCAGTATGATAGTGCACCTGGATCTACTCTATTATTTAGTGCATACTATAGACTACCCGAGGGCACAAGAGAGATCCTCTAAGGCTGATGCTGACCCTTGATTCAGAAGGCGGTGAGAGGAGCTTGCCTTGCTGCGGCTGCTCTGCACCCACTGTTCAAGGACACTGCTCAGGAGCAGCAGTGCCACCAAAGCAAATGCAGGAAATAGAGCTGAAGGAGTAATCTTGTCCAAATCTGCATGCTCCCTGCAGTCTCACCAGCGAGCTGGGATTTCACCAGTTCCCAAACAGTCACAACGGTGACCTGTTCATTCACAATGTCTGCACGTTTTTTTCAACACTCGGATAAGCCTCACGTTCTGTCACCACCCACTGGCAGCCCAGACCTTCTACCCCAGCTTTGCCAGGACTTCGTCCTCCTCTCAGCCTTGCTGAAGTAAACCCAGCCAGCTATGGCTTCCTACAGGAATCTACCACTTGACAGTGAGAACACAAGCCAAGTTAAGACTACCTTCTTAAAACAAATTGCTTAAAAATACAGATATCTCTTCCATACCGTGCAGTTTCCCAAGTGRCCAGGCATAGCTCCTGCAGTGCCATCCTTCTGCTTGAATTTATTAATGCTTCCTCTCTAAGTACACACTCTTCCTAATATATAAAAGACATGTATCACATAAATGACACATAAATGAACTGTACAGACCCCCCACCATATATTTATAATAAGAAACCCAGTGTAAAAATACACTTTTCCATATTGTTTCCTATTAGATAGCCTCACCTTTCCAGAATGTTAATGAGYAAATCTATCAATGGCCAATCCATCAGTATTACACACCAACAGCCATTTCTGCTGACTTCTCACCAGGCATGTGCTCCCAGCAGCTTTAACATTTTTTAATCTAACATCTTTTGCTGATCCACTCAGAGGAGATGGCAGAGTGATAGACAAAGTCTGAAGGAAAAAGGTTCCTCATTGCTTAGGTCTTGAAACTTAAACGCAATGCCTTGAACATGACTTGCATTAAATCTTATGTAGATGTAACACATCAACACATCAACAGTTAAATGGACAGAAATGCAGAATATCTATGCTGTGGGAAATTCCTGCATCTATTTTTATCCTGAATCAGGGAGATTTCAAAATATCCCACTTGACTAYTGATTTTGTCTATTATTCCCTAGTACTTTTATAGAATTTAAGCTAATAAATGCTTTGTTTAAACACTTTTACAAGCGTAATCAAAATACATACTACATATATATATGTTTAAATCAACTCAAATGCTTTGTCTAACATTCAATATTAGTTGTATTTTTCAACAGTGGCATAATACTTTCCCAGAAACTTAATTCCTTAGCACTGTAGAGCTCAGCACACCGTAYGATCCAGACTGCTCCACAGACTCCTTTTACCACAGTGCAGTTGCACTTATTTAACCATAGCAAAGAACAGCAAGGTCCTCTCAGTTCATTTGAGAAATCTCCACTGCAATAGAGCRAAGTAATCTAGAGCCCTAGCCATTCCCAGAAGAAACCGCACAGAACTGTTCAACCGAGTGCTGAACTGATCACTCKAATTCCATTTTGAGCATTATCTGATATCAAATTAAATATTCATTTCCACTGTCCTGATGAAAAATCTGTTCATTTCCAAGGCCAACTTTGTAAATAACAGCAATCTCAGCTSCCTACTTCTACCATCAATGCCTCAGCATTTTCTTCCCCGCTAGGCTCKGCCCTTTCCCAGAAATGATTTCAGAATCTGTTGATCATTCTTCCTTCAAGAACCATTTCTTCTCATGGTATGTGCAAGAAAAGAACACTTAGATATAACAGATGTGCATGTATTTATCATTAACAGTGAACACTGCTAGCAGCCTGTTTTGACTGGATCACTCTTTTTGGGAAACTTTGCAGGAATACTGGCCTACATGGAGSATCATCTCATTGGCCACAGTGGCAGCCAGCCTTCCCCTGTGCCTAACAAAGCACTTTCTGCTGTGCGACTTCTAGCACTCCTGCAGTGGAAATGGCAAATAGAACAAACAGCTGAAAACCACAACTTCACAGGTGAACTTTGTTAATCAGAAATTATACTGGGAAGTGAAATGGAGGAATGGAGTTAAGMCCTGGCTTTGTGCTGCAGGTTAATTTCTCTCTCAACTGCACAGTCGTAGTGGGATCTCCTTGATAAATAACTATTTCTTTTTACATTTGTCTCCAACAGTTTTATRGAAATATGGATCAAATTTGAGAGGGCTTTTAACATCTCATTAAAAATTAATTGCCTCTGCTATTGATTAGACAATTTGCAACGTGGTTGACTGCAAACTAGGGGGGAGATGAGAGTATTTCAAAGAACTATGTGCATGCATTCACATGCACATTAAAGACCAATTAAAGTATTACTGTTGTACAATAGTCCAAACTTTTAGAAAAATAAAAAATCTTCAGAAACTCCGTTCCAGTGAAGGGTTTTATATCAAAATGAACACGTTCAAAAAATATAATGTCTAGCACCTGCCAGTAGGTCTACCCTACTGGAAAGAGTGTTTTACAGAAAATCCTCCCATGGCAAAGGCAGGAGAAAAACAATATGGCAGCTTCAGAATAACGATATATCTATGTTATCTCTCAGATCTTTGATCTTTGGCAAGACAAAAAYTGGTACAACTTTGTTGCTTATTTACCTGTACTGAACACAGAACAAATACAGCTTTAAGCCAGTGTAAATTTAGTGCAGAAAACAGAGAAGGGCTGTAATTTTTGCCATATGAATGAACGGTAGTGTCCACTCTATGAAGCTCTTTCCATTACAACTGCACAGCGTCCCAACCAACACTGCCAAAGTGACACAAAAATAATCTGTTTTCCAGGATCTCAGGCCAATAAATACTGTTCAAATCTCAGCAGCAACTGAAAAGAAGCGTCCCTAGTGACTCCTGTCCTAAAAACTTAAGCAGTCAYAAATAGAGCASAGTCTGGAAAACACTACTATCCTCTTAGAAATASTCTTTAAACAACATGGAATTACCATATACTGCAAAATCTAATGGGTATGACTGTTTAAAACACCACGTGAAATATAACAGCAGCAAATTATAGGTACTTAAGCCTTCTGAATGCCAATAAGAACAGATAAGCAAGATTTGAGTAGATGTCTTGCAGACTTGTTCCTCAAAACTGTTATTGATTAAATAACATGGACTTGAAATTTGGAACAGTAAGCAGCTAAAGTTTTTTAGGTTTTGAACCTCCAAGGTGTCAGTAGTTGCAACAGCAAAGCTTCTTTTGCCTAAAACCTGGGAATGAAGAATATATCTTGGTTTGTGATATAAAACAAATTTTTGGCTTTATGAAYCCTGGGAATTCAGCTTCAGAAATCACGTGGTTTACCAACTTTCCTTTCTCAGATGTTATTTATGCACTTTTCCTGTAGATGATAGTTGGATTTGCCGGATAGCAAGATGGCACTGGGTTTACTGTAGGAAAAATAAATCACTGATTATTTTGTCCCTGTATTTCCTCTTGCCCTCATGCACATAGTGCCATTCCTTGATTTGCTAGGCACCAACAAGGCTTTTTTTTCAATCTAGTTTAGTTATGAATTACAAGAAAGCTGAAAACCATAAGGGAGTAGATGGTGCATATGCATGAATAGCAAACCACTGTAGAAGGACAGCTTTGATTTCTCATGTCCTGAACTGCCTTATGACTTCTGAAGAAAAAGATTGAAGAGGTTACCACAGTTAAAGTCTTACTCTTTCTCCAAACATGGATTTTACTGGAAGATAAATATGTTAATCAATATGTTTTCTATCATTAAATATAGCCTTTATTCTCCAGTTTATATTTATATATGTAAAATATAATAATTTACTTTTAGTTTCAATATCAAATGCTCATGTTCTATATATATATGTATATATCTGCATGTTCACTTAGATTTTTCTCAAAGCTTTAGTGTATTTGTTTACAGAGAAAGAGTTTTATTAGAAACACTTTTTGAATACCAAAGGGATAATGTGACTTCATTACTTGATCTGTCATTTCCACCTTCTGGTGGATTCATATTTCTGCAGAAAGAGAAAGCAAACGGATTTCAAAATAACTCCTTTCATCACTTTCCATGACCCTGTGAAGAATCAATAACTTCCTCAAGCTTCCACACTTTATTTCCCCCTTCTGGCAACAATTGACACCASGATCTCAGGGGATTGTCTTGTCCTCCAAAAGCAATAGCACACTAACCAACCACATGATTAGTTACTGCATGTTAACCAGCTCGGAGGGAGATAATAAACATGGATTCTCCGTTCCTTCTTGCCCTTTAACCTAGCAATGCCATCCAGCAAGGCCAGGCTGGCATGTTGAAGGGCACCACAGTCACTGGAAAAGGCACTGTCAGTGATATTTCATTGCTGGTTGTGGATCTCTAGCTGTTTCTGCCAGTTAGCAGGTCCTGTGATGCTTCGTTCCTTCATTATGTGGCTCCCGGCAGTGGGAAAAAACATTACAGAAGTGCTCTCATCAGCTCTGAGGACAGGATGGGAAGGTAAAAGAGAGAGCAGACTTTATTAGGACAGTCAGGTTTTACTCTCTGGCACCTGGGCAAAAGGAGGAATAGTAGGAAAGCTCCATGTTAAAATGTAGAGTGTTGTTGTGTACAAAACAAATAATGTTTTCAGCTTTAATACTGACAGCTGAACACRTAGATGTTTCTTCAGGAGACTAAGCTAATGTAGAAACAGGGGAGAGGATCCCCACACTACAGCAAGTTTTTCTGTTCATAGCACAGTCCTTATATCAAACATTTCAGTCCTCAGAGGTGCTCTAAATCACCTTTTAAACAGACAGTCCCTTCCACAGTGGTGCTGCTGAACCACCAGCCACTTTCTGAGCAGATCTTGAAATTGCAGGGAAGTGATCCATTTGCTAACACTACTTATTGCACTTAGTGCACTTACACTGTACAATGAATGTTCTGTAGTAGGAAGAAAAGAGCTACAACCATTTAAAGTCCCCTGGTGTAGGGTGGCTAAAAACCCCAAGTCCTCTATCKTGCAAAGCTTGGAACCAAGGCTCACAATCTTGCACTTGTGCACACAGAAGTACACAGACCTATCTCAGGATCAATCTCCCTGGATGCAACACAACTCCGCTTGCATCCTTGGACTAAGCTCTTGTTAACTTTACTCATTCAGAGACAATTGCTGGAGACATGAGCAACATGAAATGATACTGGAAATACAATAACCTGCATGCAGGCATTATTATGTCAGTATTTTCTACTGTTTGGATCATGCCATGATTGAGTGAGGATTTTATTCAARAATTGCAAGCATGAAACTACCACACTGATATCTTTTATTTCTTCTTAACAAAAGAAACTGTTGTTAGACAACACTGACATTAAAACTCCAGAAGTTAAATGGTTTGTAACAATGGATCAGTAATTTTAATTAATAAGGCTATGCAAATCTTGGCAAGTGAAGAGTAAAGAAATTTCTTGAGAGACAGTAATGACATCAGCTACAGTGGAAGCACGGCTGTAGGCCAATACAGTCCACGGTGYGGCTGTGTCCATACAGTCAGCTCAACTAACTAGCTTCCAGCAGCCCTGACCCACTTTACTCTAGATTTGCAAGTTTTATGGTGAAATGCTTGCAGGTACGGAGTTTTTAGGACACAGAATGGCAGATATATGCTGTCAGTGTATGTGTGTTACACAGGCATATTTTATGTTAGACTTTTCTATACATCAAAATCCTTGATAAAATATTGTCCAGTTTCAACTGCTGTAAGAACTTTACTAAGACTGAGCAAGAGATGAGACAGAAAAGTTATAAATTATTGCCAAAAAAAAACCCCTAATCCAGAGAACTGTGGAGTGGAAGACTTTGTGACCCCGCATGCCTGAAAAGCCCTACACCTCCAGAAGACAAACCAGAGTGCTGAAAATAAGAGAGCACCAGGGAAAAGCTGTTAATCTATTGTAATTTATTTCTTTACTGGCAATACTAGTACGGACAGTGTAAAGCTAGAGGTGTTTACTGGGGCTAAATACAGTTAGTTGTTGATGATTTTGGAATAAAGCTCTCAATGTTTCATACAAGGCTTTCCTGCACCTCCAAGGTGACTTACAAATATCAAGTCGTTATGGTATAGGTGAATGCTGCCCAGTGTGATCACTAGGTCCATGCAGCCCCCATAGGTGTGCATGGAGCACTTCCCGCTCAGCGCAGGCCTATATGATACTGAGACCACTCACAARCATGCTGTCAGCGACACAGCTGCTACAGCTCGCTTATAAACATTCACACAGCTGGGTGGCAAGCCTACATTCAGATGACTGTCTCAAAGACTCCTACATGAGTATTTCATCGTTTCACTTCARAACTGCTAGACACTGCCAGTTCAGCTAAACTCCTTCAAAGCTAGTGGAGATAACTCTCTCCTCTCTCCCTCAGACTAGTGTTTAGCAGGCCAGCACCAGCCATTCATGCTTCATATACATTCATATAGAGAAAACATTGTCCTTTTACAAATGTCTATCATGTATTTCTATTATGGCCATTTTTGATTTCCAAGCACTATTGTGATTTAAATTGGTTGGCAGATCATTCCCTCTGCCCCTGCCCTCCAAAGCATAGTCCTCTTGGGGAGGATGCCAGCAGTAGGGGAACAATGCAAAAATCCCACCGTGCTGTGAAGATCCCTGAATCATTGCTCCACTGGGTGCTACAGATGCTGGGAGGGAGGGAGGAAGGGAGGGAGGAAGGGAGGAAGGGAGGAAGGAAGGGAGGAAGGGAGGAAGGGAGGAAGGGAGGAAGGGAGGAAGGGAGGAAGGGAGGAAGGG